>JAQFZP010002214.1:0-14598 GCA_034695745.1 Geophilus truncorum | reverse complement strand
AAGGAGAAGAATTTTATCGCGAGCGCCATCTACAAACACTCAGACGGGAAAAGAAGCGGAGAGGCGGGAATAATCCGGGGGAAATCCCAGTGATTCATTTCAAAGGAAAGAAAAGAAATCAGTAGAAAAAAAGTATGAGAAAAAAAGATGACGAATTAAATTGATTTTTTTATTTTTATTTTTTTTTAAATTGTAGTTTTTCGTAGAAAATGTTAGTTTTTTTGTAAATAACATTTTTTTGATATTTTTTATTAAATTTAAATATAAAATAATTATTAAATTTTGAAAAACTATAAATTTTTTCAGCATTTTCTTGTTATTTTATGTAATTTTTAATTAATGGAAATTTCATGAAATTTTTAACTTTTAAGACTTTTCTCTCAATCTCAATATCAACCTTTTGCACAACTCCACTTCATCTTATTTCAAACATCTACCCACAACACATAATCTTATCTCATTTCCATACAAAACTCATTAAAAAAATTCAATAACTTCATCTTTTTTCATTTAAATAAAAAGTAACAAGTTTTAAAAAAAATCAATTACTTTCTCTTCACTCTCCTATAGCCCACGAATATTAAAACATTCCTAAAACGTAAGAAATTGTAAAATGTTCACTCCTCACGTCGTAAAGATAAGTCACTGGAACCAACTGGAACCTAACCCGGGTCTCATTTTCACGCAGTCAGCATTAGACCTCTTCATAAAGTATGTCGCCATGACTGTTATCGGAGTGATAAAAAACATAAAAAACACAAGATAAGCTTATATATAAATCTAACCCTTTTCACTTTGTATACATCGGGAAAAACTCACAAAAAATTAAAATAGAACTAATTACATTTTCCCACAAACCCAATCACATTGATTTTTCTATGTTAGAAACCTGCTTTAAATAATCCTCTTAAAGTGGTGTTTAATGTATACTATTAGGAAACTCATAAAAAAATAAATAACAAAACAGCACCCTCTGTTGTACAAATTAATACACATTTCTATCTCTGTACGGGAGTCCGACAAACTTAAATGCTGTTATTAAAAATTTACAAAGATTTTACTGATTCTTCACTTTTTGCAAAGATTTTTTAAAAATATTTTAGATATATTTCGAGATTTTTTTGATGATTTTTAAAAATTCTTGAAGTATATATTTTTTGATCAACGATTTAAGATTTGCAAGATTCTTTTGACCCGACGACGTAAAAATTTTCAAATTTGTCAGACCCTGTCTCTGTAGCAGTTACAATTACAGTAGTTGCTAATTATTTCTACTACCGTAGATAAGAGTATTTTCATCTGAATTCTGCTTTAAAATAAGTTTATGCAAATGAAATAATCTGAACCAATCATAAGCAAGTCTGATGGTGCAATTTCCATTTCATTTATGAATCAATTGCCAGTGTTTTCCATGGTCAAAGAGTCCAATCAGAACGACTGAACACCAGTGTTGGTGCGTGTTATGAATTGTTATATATTGTCAATGTCATTAAGTGTCACTAGATGTAAATTAATGTAGTTTTATATAATGTTTTCTTTATTGTACTTGGTTGCTATGGCGACTTTATTTTGTTCTAGTTGTGTATATTTTGGGCTTATTAAATTGTATTTGTGTTCAGATGCGAAACAATCCACCAGTGCCAGCAACTCAACTCGAGCCAGACACTGCAAGTAGCAGCGAGCGAGCCAGTAACTGTACCCGCGATCCAGATCATAGAAAGATTACAAGCTAAGTTCCTTAAGTTAGGGCTAATGTTAATGCAGTGAAAAAGAAGAAGCCAAAAGAGAGAGACTAAAGAAAGATGTGTTTCCTTGAGCAAAAAATACAAAAACACAGCGACCAGACATGCGACAAACTCCACCTCAAGAAGCGAGGTAGCAACGTAGATTGAAAAACGTACAATAAGAAGTAATAAAGGTAGGCAATGGGGCAGCAAAAACCTAAAGAGAACAGAGTGTGTAAAGTATAATAAAACATTTTTGTGAGAAATTTCAATTGGTTTCCTGTAATTTTTTATGTAATTGAAAGTGAACTTTATGTAGATATTAAAACCAGTTAGAAATAATATAGAAAGATATGAAAGGAGATACTAAAAAGCCAGAGGTTAAAAAGCTAAGTCCCTTATGTTAGGGCTAGTGAAAAAAAAACCAGTGAAAAAAAAGAAGCCAAGAGAGAGAGAATAAAGAAAGATGTGTTCCCTTGAGCAAAGCTGATGCTTTACTGATTTAATAATGACATTTCAGTTGCAACGAAAACTTTCTACAATAGCATAACATCATTGTGAGTAACAATCAAAAATGATGATATAGCAATAAAGGAAGCATGCCATAAGAATGATCATGTACTAAAAGGCTTAAACTAGAAACAAAATATAGGCTTAACTAGGAACAAATGAAAGGTTTAAATATAAGTAGAAATATTGAAGCTTAAACCTAATCTTAATTTAGAAAGTCTCTTTCGAAGGTGCAACAGTTGTAAAACAGGATGAAGGACTGTACCGCCAAATGAAGAAATGTTGCAACCCTACATTTCAATGACTTCTTGATCGAAGGTGAGAAGTGTGGGAATTGGAATTAAGTAGATGTTGACAAATAAACTCCTAAAGTTTAAATTTAAAATAATTTTTTTTCTATTTTTATTACATTGCTTTTATTTCCTTGCAAATCTCACTCGAAAAATGGCCGCAAGTAATAAAACTAGTAAACAACAACATATCGTATCAGATTAAATTGACAATTTCGTTTAAACATTTTGTCAACGTGTTGTAAAGTTAAGAGACAGCTTAAGGCGCTTCACACATCATCCTTTTTTATTGTTATTGAGTTCACTTAACCCCTAAATAAATAAAAATAGAAAAATAAACGACAAAATGTCAACATCTCCACTTTGTGCGACAACAACAACAAAAAATTAATTCCTAATTTTCACTCACTTTTATTTTTCCTTTAATTAAGTGCTAATTACTTTAGTTGATAGAAACTAAACCTTTCATTAAGTAATCCCATCTGTTTGTACAAATTTAATCATTAACCTTAACTGAACACGTCAAAAATGGATTAAAATGATTAAACCGTCGTTCGATCGCTGGGGTAAACGGAAAACTCGTTTCGGGTTGAATAAACACGAGAAAAACGGAATGTTTGAGATAGTTTTCCACTCGAATTGCGATCGACGATTTTAATTTGAAATTCAAATGTAACGTCGATCGTTAAAACACAACGAATTTCTTTAATTTTATACAAATTAATCACTTTGAGCTGTCAAAACACTTAAATCTCGAATTAAATTTAGCGTGAAACAAAAGAAACTATTAAAAACACAGTCGAATGGCTGAATCTTGATGGAATCATTGGTTTTTCCCTCTTTCGGTGAAATTTTACAGCTTTGCTAAAGCGAATAAAAGCCTGATGGGAAGAAGTAATCGGTTCACGAACCCGTTTTGATTAAATGCCGTTTAGTTTAGCAAAAAGAGCACTAAATGTTCGAGATTAATAATCAATCGAATGCAAGCTGCCATCTATCGTTAAAATAACGCATTAAAAATTGACATTTGATATTCTAGGTTAATTAAATATTGAGAAATTTGAAACAGGCTTCACAAAAATTCAAAAATTAAAAGAAATTGATCCCAAAGCACAAAAGAATGAATCCACGGATTCATCGTTGCCATGGAGACGTTGACAAGCGTCGTAAAGGCAATTCAACGCTTCGAAAACATACAATCACTGAATCACTACCTTTGTGCACAAAGAGCATATTTTCTCACAAAAAATAAGCCTAACTAAAAAACAAAAATTAAAAAAAATAAATATATAAATAAAAAAATTACAACCATTTCGAAACTTTGTTTATCGTTTGAAATAAATTTTCCGGAAGTCTATTTCTTTTCTCACAATCGCCATCTTCGCCTTTCTTTTCCTTTCCTTTCCTTTCCTCCATATTGGAGTTGGCACTGGCGAACTGCCAAAAGCTCGCGGTACAAGGTCATAGCAGAGGACGAGCCATTTGAGTGCGAAATTGTATTTACTTAAAACACAAAAGGGAATTCCCAAAACAATTACGCTAAACCGGAAACAAACAAAACAAGAGATACTTTCTTGCACTCAATTTCCCACTTTTTTTATCATCAAAGAAAAAAAAATAAGATAAACGAAAAGTAAATGTAAATTTACAATTTTTTTTAAAAACAATTAATTTTTGAAAAAACGCCATCTATTGACGAAACTCTTCAATTATACACATATAGGGATTCGATATGTGATCAAAATTAATTAAATAAAAGCAGAAAATAACATTACGTGTTGGATTTTTCTATTATTTATCAATGTTGGTGTGTATTTTAATGGATTTTATCCATTTTACAATTTTCGATGCAGTCAAACTAGAGTTTTGCAATATTTATACGAATAGCATTAGGCTTACAGAACACTATTTACCAACTCCACTGTTCCCTACGGCATACACAAATTCGTTGTACCGTTTCAGCTTCAACACACGGAGGAATAAAAACCGTCATCTAAACCACTCAACCAGATAATGTTTGAAAAGGTACAAAAACTTAAGCCTATTTTTGATTTTACGTCGTTTTACGCAATTTCCATATTGGCTATATAAAACAAAACTCAACTATATCTACAACATCGATGACATCATCGTAAAGACCCTAAGTTTTCGAACAGACATCAAAGCCCATTGATATTTTTTTTTATCCTACTGTTCGAAAACTTGGGGTAAATAATACAAACTGGCATCGTCAACAGAAACTACACAAAATCACGCTCCTCACTTTGAACCATTATATCTCCGCAATCCGAATACTGAGAGTAAAAATTGACTTTAAATTTCGATTCTTCTCGTCGAGACGAATCGATTAATTCATCAACTTTTCCAACTCGCTTTTCGGATACCGGGGAAAAGTTAGTCCAAAGCGACGCGTGTTTACCCTGAGTGTATCAAAAATGGCGGAAAAACAAACATTTGCATAGAACGTTGGAAAAATTAGGGTCTTTACGTCTTTTTTGTTTCATTTTTTTCGTAATGAGTGAATACAAACCCCCCATCTGATGCCAGGTAGAGAAGACGAGACTTGTGACCTCGCCTCGGCGAGATTTGGAAGGTCGAATTAGTGTTCATAATCCTTTGCCGCCTTGAATCAACAACAACAAGTGGGTTAAACTTTCAAAAATAGAGATAAGTGGGCGCCATGTTTGAGCCAAAACTACCCATTTCGACACCTGGTGTTGAAATTTCTAATTTCTCCGATTTTCACTTGGAAACTTCTAATATCGACACCAGGTGGCAAAAAATAAATTTAATTAAAAAAAAAATTAAATAAAATGACAGTAGCTAGCACTCTGCCACCTGGTGTTGAAATTTTCCAACTCCTCAATTTCACTTCCCATTTAGCAAATTTCTGCACCAGGTGGTAAAATCATCATTATTTATAAAAAAGAAAAATTATAAAAGCATTAATAACATCTCCTGGCGTTAAACTAAATCCCCAAAATGCTAAATTTTATCACCATGTGGCAAAACCATCAATTTTAACATAAAAAAATTCAAAATTATTAAACATTAATCATGCCACCTAGCGCTAAAATCCTCACGTGTCAAATTTTACCACTAGGTGACAAAACTATCAATTTTAATACTTTAAAAAAATTCAAAATTGTGCCATATGGTCTCCAGAATGCTAAAGTTCGTCACCTGGTGGCCAAACGACCAATTTTAACATTTAAATAATTCAAAATTATCAAAAAATTAATCACACCACTTAGCATTAAAATCCCCAAATATTAAATTTTACCACCAGGATAGCAAAACGAACAATTTTAACATTAAAAATAAATTTAAAACAATCAACACATTAATCGCGCCACCTGGTGTTAAACAAAATGCCAAATTCCACCACCAAGTGGCAAAACAACCACTTTAACAAAAAACATGAAATTACAAAATATACTTACTCCCAATCCGTTTCTGGCGTGGGCAGATCCCCAATTGTGGTCAAGGTGAGCGTGGACCAATAAAGCGATCCGAGATACTTTCTTGTCAAATTTGCAAACTCCCCTTTGGGCTCGGGGTAGACCCAATGTCCCTGGAAGCCCTCGGCTTCCGAAATCAGGTAGTAAAAACAGCCGAACCAATGCGCCAGCAACAGCAACACGTGAATCAAGTTGACCACTCGCCACAAATTGGGGTACAAAGTTCTCGACTCCACCATGTAGTAATAATTGTAAGACCGATACACCTTGAGAAACCGCGGAAACCTCAGCATCGGCATGGCCCGCCACACGATCAGTTGGATGAAATCGAGGGGCAGCAAACTGGCCAAATCGAACGCGAAGGCCCGCGACCTCATGTAGTGGAGGGCGAGTTTCTTGGAGTCGTACACAATGAGCCCCTGCTCCAGGTATCCAGTGCGGAACTGGAGCGCGATGTCGCACAGAAACACCAAGTCCGTGAATGCGTCGCCGGCGTACCAAGTGTGCGGAGATGCACGCTGCAACTCCGGCAGCGCCTGGCGCACGATTAGCGTCCAGCAATTGTAGAGCACGCACATGGTGAGCAGCGTAAGCCACAGGAAGTAGAAGTTCTCGTCCGGGTTGATGACGGTGATCGGTCCCTCGCGCTGGCGCCGGCGTCGACGGCGCGCGCTGCTGCCGCCGTTGCCGCCGGAGTGCGCCCCGTCGCCGTCCACCGTGTCTTGCGATTCGGCGATCTGGCGCGTGGAGAAGCGCTTGAGGAACGAGTCTTCGCGCTTCAAGGGCGGCTTCTTGTCTTTGACAGCCGAGGCCACAGCACCGGTTAACTGCACCGTGGTGCGCAGTTTCATCCAGCGCTGGTTGCCGCGCGACCTGTGTGGGGTGAGAGGTGAGTCGGGCCGGGTTAGCATCGCGGGCGGCCGGCGACCGGAGAAGAAGCTGCGGCTGCGGCTGCGGCTTCGGCTGCGGTGGCGGCGGCAACACGCGCCGAGGCGTGCCCGCCGCCATGCACGGCACCAGGGCCGCGGAAGGCGGTTGAAGGGAGCTCGGACGGGATGCGGGTCGCGCGGACCCCGCTCATGGAAGGGTTTTGGACGAATGGAATGGGAAAGGATGCTGCTTCGGATGATGCGGGAGAATGTGGCGGGAGTGCGGGTGTGTACTGTGTTTGGCGCGCAGACTCGGTGCGATGTAGAGTGAGAGAGAGAGTATCGATCGGGGGCCCGGGATCAAACCCCTTTTCCCCAATTCGCATTTCGGTGTCTGGATTTAAGCTTGTTCGGTGGATTTTGATGGTTTATACAATTTTAACGCGCTTTTTTTGAATAAAGAAATTTGGTTTTGTTAAAAAAATTTAAAGATTTTTTTTGAAAATATCGTTATAAAAAACATCGACGTTTTTTGTTTTTAGACATCAAGGATATTTTTATTTATTTATTTATTTTGCTTTGGTTTTATCGTTGTATATGGTTACCGTACGAACAACATCGACCATCTGGTTCTTACCACAAAAGGATCCACGCCCAAATTAAAGAGACGGATGACTGCAGGATGAAACTGGAGTCTGGTGGCCGACTGAGATTCGGATAGCACGTGGCTTTTGGATGTGTGTAGCTGAGCACGCACTGCCGTTTCCAGCATCCTCCACCGCTTTCTTCCTTTCGTGTTTGGAATCAACCATTTTCAAGCGGATGGGAATTTCCGATCGTCGCAAATCCCCGCTTCCAAACACTTCGTTTAACCCTTCCATACCACCAAATTATTGATTTAATTTAGAAAACCGAAATTTCAATAAATAAAACTTTAAAAAAAGAATTTAATAAAAACAATTTTCATTTAGATTCTTTAAATTTTTTCTGATTTAAAAAAAAAAACAAAAAAAAAAATTGAAATAAGTAAGAAAAAAACAAAAAAAAAACAAAAAACATTGCGTTAAAAAAATTATCGAATCAATTTGAATTGAGGATATTTTTCATTTCATCCTGCGGTCATCAATCATACATCCCGATCCGCATAATCTCAAAAATGGTAAATCGTGTTTTGGCGCCCTCTGTGAAAGCGGAATTCAACTTGCAATTGAACTCGCTTCAAGGTCACCTTCAGTCTCGAGACTAACTTTAAAAAATCAATAACTAAAACTTCACCACTCCTTCCACAGATGGCGCCACCTGCATAACCATCAAAACCCATCCGTTTCCTTACTAAATTCATCACCTACAAATTACACCTTCGTAATGACGTAATCGTAACAGTTGTAAATCCTTTATTGGTCGTAAGCGATGACATTTACACTAAAACTTTATCCCGTTTGTAAATTTAAATCCCTAAATCGCCGCGAAACCACTAACAAGTAAATTGAAACTCGCAATTACACCCATAATGCACCGAGACTAAACCCAAACAAACACGTGACGTAATTTACCTGTCACGTCTCGTGTGTGGAGACGGTTTAATTTCGAGCAGCGCCCTCTTTTCCTCCTCATCTTCAGTTGCCGGTTGCGAGGTCTTTGCTGCATCTGTAATTGCGGGGGCGAAGCTCACGTTGGTGGACGATGGCCCAGAAGAGGGGCCGTGATCCACGGCAATCGACTTGGACGGGTCGATGGACGAAGGCAACAGAGATGGAGGACAAGGGCCCGGAGGCGTCCCTACAGTCAATTCACACATCTCTACCTAGAGAAATAAAAAGAAAAATCTCATTTAAAAAAAGTTATTCCCAGACTCATTTTAAATAGAAAATTTAAAAAGTAAAAAGTGAAAAAAACAAACACTTTTTTTAATTAAAAAATAATAATAATAGTAGTGGCATTCAATATCTTGATTTTCGAAGTTTTTGTGGTTTTTGAAAATCGTTAATAATATAGAAATGTAAACAAAAAAGAATTTCTACAAATCATAAAAACTACAATAACCAAGATTATTGAATAAATTTTTATTATAAAAATTCATAAAAATTAAATTAAGCCTATTTTTTCTAATATCTCATGACATCATCAATTTTTATTCCTCAAATTAAAAAAAAAATCATAAAAAAAAAAAATCACTTTTAACCAATTTATCCAATTAGGCCTATTTTTGTACATATCTCAATGACGTCATTGACTTTTTTTGTCTTTTTAAAGTGCCTTTAGATCTCGCTTTAGATCGTCTTTAACCGTTGTCTCCTTCGCATTTCAAATATACCTGATCTTCCGCCAGTCGCTGCAGAGCGCTCGGTAAACTACGCGCATTGCACGGCAGCAAGGCAGTGAAGCGCGACTCAATTGCCCCATCTCTCCAGCTCGAGTTCACGCTGCCGCCTCGCACCCACACGTTCGGCAGTGAAGCACCCGCACATATGCAGCGACTGTAAAATGATGCTTAACATTCCGCGCATGCGTTTTTCACATCTGGTCTGCGAGCCTTTAACCCGAATACACACACAGACGCACTCGTGTTTCATCATTATCTCCGCGCTTCGTTTTCGTCTTGGAAAATTGGAGCCGTAAAAAAATATTTAAATGGAGACGGGTTTTGATAAATAAGACGCTGGAGAGTAATGGGTTTTGTGTGTTTAGTTTTAATTTCTCTCGGGATGATGTTGATACTGTGAGATAAGCTCCTGAATGAGTTGTTTCCATGCTGTTATGTTTGACTTAAGTGTTCCGCTCCCTGGTGTTAAATTGAAAAAAATTCATTAAATTCAGTAAAATTATAAATATTAATTAAAGAGTAATTGAAATATTGATAGTTTCGAATTTTAATACCAGGTAACAATGTTGTAATGAAGTTTTTCGCCCCTGGTACTAAATTTAAAAAAAATTCAGAAATGCAGTAAAATAACAAGAAAAAAAATCTAAAATTTAATGAAATGGCAAAATGATTGAAGTTTTTATGTTTCATTAAATTGTTGCGCTCCCTGAAGTTAAAATTTGGTGCCAAATCTAAAATATTACTAATAAAATAATGAATGTTTAGAAATTAATGAAATGATAGATGCTTTTACGTTAGAATAAAGTGTTGCCTCCTCTCGTTTAAAATTTAATACTAAACTTTTAAAGTTCCGGTTTTACTAAAAATGCAAAAAAATCAAAAAATCTAGACAAAATCAAACAAAAATTTTCACATTTTCACATTTTCTCACCAGACAGCAAAATATTCAATTTTAATAATCAAAAACTAACTAATTTTAACTTTTTACATGTATTGTTAAATTACAAAATTCTAAGTTGATTTGAATGGCTAAATGCCAATTTAAACAAATTGCGATTAGTTCTAAATTAAATTCTGACAACAGGAGTGATGTAATTGACAACTGAGCAATCAATACACTTAAATTCTCATCCAAGTGCAAAGCTTGGCACTAAATCTAACTAGAGGATTTTCTTGTAAAATAGTTTACAGCGCCGTCTCCATTCAATCTATTTAATTAAAAAACTTTCATTGTAATATTTTATTCTCAATCTCCAATCAAGTGACAAAGGAAACCGGAAAAAGATGGAGCATCGATTCTATCACCCCCATTCATCCTGCACTAAAATAATCATTCATCTTGAAGCAAAGTCAAGGTTTTTCAACTCCTCGAGGAGTTTCACTGTCTTTGTTTGGCCCATTTCCAACCAATTGGCGAAATGTCACCGGAAAAACGCTCATCAAACTTTCAAGCCACGTATTAAACCATCACCTTAACTCTTGGAGTGCAAACTTAGAAATAAAAATCTAAGTGAGTGTCAAATTGACTAAGAAATAAAATTTGTACTTAAGTCTTTAAAGCATTATTTGTTTTGCCTTTTTTAATCATTTTTAATGATTTTTTTTTTAACATTCCAAAATAATTCGCGCACTGCTTTTCACGTGCCAAAAATATTCGCCCACAAATTTTTTATGCTGCAAAGTGCCCTATTGAAGTCACTGATGAATCAATTTTGTTTAATATTGGTGTAAACAAGTGTTTACACTCATTACATGTGACAGCAGCCAAAATGTTTCGCAACTTTTCACATAATGCAGCCTTTGTTTGTTTGGAATCTTTTTGAAGTTTTCTTTTTCTTTTTTCATTGTTAAGTCAGGAAAGCTAAAGAACCATACTACACGCTTCAGTATCCATTTTTATCATAGATTCATTTCTCAGTCTAGCTTGGATAACCAACTTTTTGCCAGTTTTGAATGCTTACCGTATCTAGAATTTAACAATGCATGTTTAACCTTACAAAGAGCATGGCATGAAATGTATTGAATATATCATTACAAATGTGGATAATGCTTCACCGTGTAAGTAATTCTCACCAACAAATCCACTAGAATCATCAGAAATTTTAACACAAGTCAGAAGTTTAGACACATTTATGTTTGCACATTATCTACACAAACACCAAACTTCGATCTGTTGTTGAATGTAACGTTATTCTATTGTCGTCGAGTCAGATTTTTGATACAGTACCCATTGCTCCATTTAAATCTATTTGCCTTCTGAGAAGATTTTCTTGCAAAGTAGAGTATAGTTCTATAACCCAAAAGTGAAATATTTTGTTTCAGTTCGTGAGAATAACATGCACAGTAAAAAGACATTTATGTAAATATGACGGTGACTAGTTACTGAAGATTACTTAACGATTGTGTAATCCACTTTTTAATTGCTTAAATAATCATAAAATATATGGTAACAAATATTTTATCTCATAAAAATAAATCACTACTCACAATCCACCACCAAAAATGAATTGTGGCTGCAACTGTGATCAAATGTCACGTACAGACCGTGATAAGACCACCACAGCTTCATGATGATCTTATCATTGCCTCCACTACTCACAGATGACCTGCACAAACCCTTATCAACTTCGCCCCATGATAGAGGCACTTGCACATAAGCACGAGGAAATGTAGAAATTTATGCATCAAATTGGGATTTGAGTGTTTTCTAACAAGTAAGTTCAAAATAGAAAAGAGATAAAAAAAAAAGTTTTAAAGCGTGGGTCTGTTTTGTTAAAGCAAAATGAAATTTGGTTCCTTTCACTCACAATTTTCTTCCTGTGAATCTAATTTCCGGTTACAACACTCAAAAATGATTGTTTTCTTTCTAGTGTGGTTTTTTTCTGTTTTATCAGTTGAGTGCAGGAAATTCGTGTCAGACTAAAAAATGGCGTCAATTAAGGTGATTCATGAGGTTTACCGGTGTTCAGAGGAGAAGTATTTATCAAAAACCATTATGGATAATGTTATCAATAAATGGCATTGTATTGTTTGGAAATAACCATTTTCAGCTTTAGTAAAAGTATTTTGCATGTCACAGACACAGAAATATAGGGTTATTGAAGATCATCTTCTCATTCAATTTGTAACTTTATTATTGAAGAGAGAGCAAAATTTCCAATTAGAAACTTAAGCGTGGTCAAATTAGTTTAAAAATGATTCGTTTCGATCACTGTGTCCAGGAAAAATTAAAAAAAAAATGAGGATTAAAATTTTGCCATCAATATATGCTTAACATTTATAACAGCACCTTTTTTTTTTTAAAATGAACAAATCACTTTTAGACCAAAAACGTTACAAATTGAATGAACTTAAAGATGATCTTCAAAGTCAAAAATTCTGTCACCATTAGATTTGTCACACCCAACTACCTATACAAGCCATATTATTAGATCAAGCATATCTTCAACTATTACTGAGTTATTTGGGAGTAACACCAATTATGAGTCACCGTGTATATGTATTGTTGATATACTTCATTTACAATGGAACACACTACAATTTCTTTAAACTTATAAATTTTTCTAAATAAATTACTGAAACTGAATATATTTAATTACCTGTCTTCTCAAACTCCACTCTTCAGTTTACAACCACTCACTTGTAGATAAGAAAATGCAACGTGCAGCAGTTCGTTTTAATACTCCGAAAATTGTCGACCAGCTGTCAGTGCCACATGCAGTGTCTTTCTCAGTGCAGGCCCAGACTCAGTATGACAAATGTCATGTACCATTATCACATTGCAACTGGCAACGGCTGGATGTGGGTTAATGCAGGGGGGAAATGAACCAACCATTGCAAAAGTGTCATCTTATCATTTTTTGTTCATTTTTGTGCCATTTCATAAGGTAGAACTTTTTGTTTCTCTCATTTTACTTTTAAGTATGATACTGTATAATGTGGTGAATAATGTGGATTTCAACATTCCCTTAAAAGACCCAAAATGCAGTCGAAGTAAAATATCTGCTTGAACTGTGCACTCAATCTGATTTATCTAACCACATAAAGTCCCTGCATCAATTTGTTACACACCACTAGTTTTTTCTTTTGATTAAAGAGTAGCATTTATATAAATTTAAAAAATAAATTTTAAAGGATTAAACTACAATAATTCCTAGCATTCAAATGCTAAAATTATTTGATTTGTTTTGATTGACACTTATGAAATTGTGTAGTTCAAGTGTCATCAACTTCACAAAATATTTACGTTTCATTTTATTTTATCCTCTTTTTTCCTATCAAATTCAATAAATATTTATCTTATCTTGTATTTTTATCCCACAAATCTACATGCAAATCAAATAGAAATGTGTTTTAAATTCAGCTGCAAATTGAATGTGCACTGAAACCAGATACTGTACATCCTTTCCAGCAAAGAAGAGAAGTCTGAGTTAATCTAATCCACAAAGTAATTCTAGCATTCAAAGGTTTGGAAATTAGAAGAAAATGTTTTCAAAGAAGAGACAGACAATTGTAATGAGAAGCACTATTTCAACAAAAGAAATACTGCAATTACAGTCACCTTTAGATGGCGATGCAACTGTGAAAACTGAAAAGGCAACTTCTAATTAAGTTTTGCCTTCAAAACGTAATGCAAAGAGACATGCAAATTACTCACTTTAATTCCTCTAATTTCTCCTTTTTAACTTCTGGGGTAACACTAAGTGAGTTAAGAGCTGCATTTCCAGAAATGATTGCACCATCCAATAAATCAGCAAAAACCCATTACCAGCAAAATAAAAACTCCACCCTTTTAAACCCATAAAGCTTAAAAAGCTGCTTGTTAACTAGGTTCTGCACTAAACTCTAACTACAGACCATAAAAGTGGAGAAAAGTTGCTTTCCCTGCGAGACAGAGCCTGAGATGAAGAATATCTACTTGGCTTCAAGGAATGAAGAGAAACCACTGAGCTACAAGGGCTCTCTTGTGAGTGCTGGGCACGTGCAATTCACCGCGCTGCCAGTGTAAACATTGCAGCGGAACATCGAAATGAACACGCCAAGAAACAAAGACATTTTGATGCCAAAACCTCGAGGATGTTCGACATAACCCTCGAGAGAGAAGGAAATCTAAAGTCAATATTGACGTTGTGTGATGAACGTTGTGGTCACCTTTCACACTTCTTTTACTAAGGTGATGATTCCAAATAAACGTACGATTAACCCTTCGAAAAGCGCGAGATATGTTCACCTGTAAACTTAGATACAGCATTGTAAACTTAGATACAGCACACGTATTTTTAATCTAAACATTCGGTGCGCCTCAGGCAACTCACCAAGACAAATCTGTATAATAAAAGAAAAGGTCTCGCGGGGTTCTGCTTCCGTCACGGAAGTTGTAATCGGCAGCGGTTGGCATTGTTGCAGCAGTTTGTGTGTTTG
>JAQFZP010002213.1:0-14605 GCA_034695745.1 Geophilus truncorum | reverse complement strand
TGAAATCTCCAAACATAAATAAAAGAAAAAATTTAATAATAAAGTAATAATACATTTAAAAACTTATCTAATAGACTAGCTACATTTCAAGTAGCCATCTTGAAATTAGTTCTTGGCCTTTTAACCTTATTGTATTAATGTGCCAAGATCACATCACTCCTCAAAATAGCACTATTTGTGTGCTTCCACTTGCAAATAGTGCCAACTTTAGATTGTAATATCATTGTTTTAAGTTCAAGGTGCCTAAAACAATGAGTTTGCAATAATGCAAATAGACATAATAAATTGTTTTATTAGGAATAGAAGTTCTGATGAGTATAACAACATGAGAACCTCTACTTGTTAGTCATTCGGGTTACCAGCTGTAATCCTGCTTTGCTTATGTGTCAAATTCACGTGGTCCTTCATTTTCTTGAGGACATCATTATTCTAAATACGAAAAGTGGATGTGCAGCATTGGAACCAGACCAATAGTTAGGCTAACTATACCTACCCAAACAATATCACACCATTATAATATCACACCACTCGAACATCACACCATTATCAACTAAATTTCTAAATCTATCCTCTTCATGAAAGAAATCAATAAACTATAATTTTTTTTGAATTGGTTGAAAATATTTGAAGTTACAAAGCAAAAAACATCAAAGTCGAAGCCATTTTCGATCACGTGTTTTAAGTTCTGGCTCCCGATTAGCATGTGACTTAACTTAATCTAGGTCACCTGCACTTTGTGACAACCACAGTTTTTGAAGAACTTTGAAGAGTGTTCAATCTTAAGTAATTTTTCTTACACTTATTTGCCTTAACTTTAGCTAACTTGTAAGTTAAGTTAACTTTTCCTTATTTATCTTAACGAAACTCACATTAAAGTGTACAAAACACCAATTTTAAACTTTGGTATTACACCTTCAATGAATAATTTTACACCCATAACTAAATATGAGTATAAATTTATTTTATAAGTACGTTATTTTATTACTGTTAAATTACACTTTAGATTACAGCTACTTATGTGTAAATTCATTCCTATATATGTATCAGAAAAGCACTAAGATACTAAAGCATTACAAATGCTTATACCCTAAAGCGCTATTGTGCATGCTTCAATCTTGTTTTAGCGCATGAATTTCTAACTATAAGTGGCGATGCCTTATTTTCATAAAAGCTTATTTTAATCCAATTTTTTTATATACACATATACAAAGAATCATACTAAACAAGTTAAAATATGCTACATGCTAATTTTGTTGGAAATTGCAGCAAGTTTTAGCGAGTGCATAAGACCACTTTACGCGCCTTCAGACCTGCTGAAGTTTATTCACGGCCCTAAGCACTGAGAACAAAGGGCGATAGTGTGTCTACATACGCTTAGTTTTTTTTAGCACTTTTCTGATTCTCCGTATTGTGTGTATAAACTTTTACGAAGATATATTAATCTTAAAATATAGTAATTGTGTACATTACCTAGAAATTTATTTATGTTTATTGGATGAAATGGAAATGGCTGCCACAAAGAGCGGAAAATAAACACACCTTATGTTATTTTTAGTTTCAATTCATTTTCTTCTCAAGGTTGAAAACAACAATTATTTTCTAATCTTTCCCAGGTAAGTTACATTAGGTAATTAAAAATACGTCATCTAATATATTGTAAACAACTCACAACTTTTTATAAATTTAAATATACCGATAGCTTATAAGATGAGAATAAACAAATTTTGCAGAAATCGCACATTAAACATATTAAACAGCTGATTGTTGCTTACTTTTCCACAAAGTCCCTAATGTTATGTAGTTACATTTCGAAATCTAACTCAATTTGCCCCCTAAATCAGGCCCAAGCACTGTTGTTGATAGTGGAAGTTACCAAACTATGACGCATGAAAGAAAGGTTAAAAATATAAAAAATAAAAAATAAATATTTTTTTTAATATCCCTTTTTCTTTTATTTATGGAATTAACTTTAGCCAAGCAATTCGTTTCGCACCTCAGCGGGGTCGTCAAGGCAACCAATAGTGAAATTTATGGATCGGACCCTATTCGCCCTTAGATTCATTTTCCAAATGGGGAAGAAAAGAGGAAAAGAAGTGAAGAAGAAGATGGATTGCAACTTCAAACCGACAAAATTTAATTCTGTTGATTGTGGATTAAAATAAACAGCCTTCGCCACAGTTTCCCTTCACTTGGCTCCATTTTGAACGAATTTTCAAACAATTGACGAAAATGAAATTAAAAATGTAAAATAAAAAATAAAAAAAATAAATAAAACAAAAAAAAAAAATAAAAAAAAAAAAAAAAAAAAAAAAAACAGTTTACAAAAAAGGAAGAAAGAGAAAAAAAAAGTAATCAATTCAAAGAAAAACATTTCTTCCCCTTTTTTAAGAAGTCGTTTAAAAAAAAAAGAACGAAATAAGGCCAAGCAAATTGGCGTAAAGCCAAGAGATAAAAACAAACAAGGTACATTGTAACAATACAAAACATGGTGTCACTTCGCTCTCCGCGAGGTTGCCATGACGACACTTGAACCTATTTATTCCCTTCACACTTGTCGTGTGATTTATTAGCTATCAAAAAAGCCGATTAATCGACTGTGATATCACACCGATCTCGCAATGGCGGATCAATACACTTTGTCGAGTTGCGTTTATTAACTTATTTACCAGAAAAATTGTCATTTCAGCTGTTTGAACAATGTTTTCGTGCACTTAAGAGTTTTTTCCCATTTAACTTTCACAAATTTCAGTTTGCAGATTACAAGTTTACAACCACTATGCCATGTATTATTCATTCAACACTTAAACTAACATTGATTCGGGGCAGTTTACTTGGGTCTGGGGCTTGCTAAACGGTTCAAGTTCGCTGCGGGTTTTCGTAAAAATTTCATCATTAATATTATCATTTTTGTAATAATTTTTTAAGTTGAGCTCGGTTTCCAACGCTGTCTTTTGGTTGGATTAAAGGCACTTATTTTTTTATGAGCGAATTTCCGTTGCTAACAAAGCAAAACAGATGGGTCGGTGTAAGCCGAAGGTGGGAAAAAAAAAAGCATCATGTCTTATTGAGATTACATTACTCATATGGAAGATGAAAATGATCAATGACAGTGCAGCCAATCAGATCCTAAAATCTCATCAGTGAGCTAATCCTGGTTTTGTATACTTTGTGGTATATATAATGTTAATATTGAGTTTATAACCAAAGTTAAACAAATCCATATTGAAAGCCGTTAGCAAACCCATAAACACATAAAAATAAGGGAATCGATTTACGCCTAATATCCTGTGGCGTACACCTTTCCTGTCTGTTGACGTGCATCTATTAGGTGTAAATTTGCATCAAAAAGAAGCTAGAATAAGATGTCTAACGGGTATAAATTTACACCCACAATGCCACAATCGTGCTTATGATTGTAAAACCTTTCTTTAAGATGTATGTTTCACACCAAAGTAGTTAAAATTTGTGTTTTAGACATATTTACATTATTTTAATGCTTGGTTCACACTACGCCGAAGAACACGATGGAAAACAAAATTCTTTTCATTTTTTCCATCATGAAAAAACGAACAAAAGTAGAATCTATTTCTAATTTTTTCTATAACGGAAAACAGAATTTCAGAAAACAGCCAAACTTGTGAATTTCGTCCTATGACTTCATAGAAACAAAGGTTACTGGCTGGCTTCACCTGTTTCTATTGTGACTGTAACTTAGCTAAGATTTTTGTTTTAGTGTAAACTGACAACAAAAAAATTAATTTTTTGATCCTTATTCCGTTGTCTATTTCTGTTTTTCGTCTTAGTGTTGAACCCAACCTAACAGTGGTTAAATTCTTGTTGGTGCAACCAGCTCTTACCTTATGTCATAATTATGGTGACTTATAAGTTATAAGTGACTTATGCGGGTCTAAATTGGGGTGCCAAAGTAGATTCCAGAAGAAAATGATCCACTTACCGGTATGTGTATTTCAACACATTACTTTGTATGTTAAGATCAAACAAACCCATGGGAAAAACCATCAACTTTTCATTGCATCATGGATTTATTATGAGTTAACATTAATTAATCCACCTTCACCGTGGGTTATTTGGGTACCATATTTTAACTTCCACTTTGTTCATTTACAAGTTATTTTATGAAGTTTTGCCAGTTTGTTTATCCATGGCACACATAAGCCATAAATACACCCTTTAATCTACACACACACACTTAGAAATAAGAGTGTTAAAAGTACAAGTATTGTCAAACTCAGCTTAAATTTAAACCTACTGTAATACAGAATAAGTAACAGTAGTAGGTGCATTATAGGATAAAATTCCCTTTGCTATTTCAATTTGTAAGTAAGAATTTATCTTATGTTACGGTACTTTACATCCAGGATGCCCCCACCTTTAAGCACTTTGACCACAAATGTCATCACTTCCAGATTTGTATAAGTCATCTTATACTTGTATTTAATAAACGCAAAATCCATACAAATGATCGACGCTTTAAATAATGCACACCTACTTTTCCGCAAAGTCTACAATAGGGGAACGATACGTTACGTCCGCCTAAAATTAAGGCCGCCATAACGTACAGTATATGTCCATATACTATTTAACACCAGAAAAATTACACTTTAATTATAACTTTATCAATAAATACGTTATAAATTCTAAAGTTAATTGTTGTTTTTGTTTCCGCATTCTCTAATAGTCGCTTGTAAATCACTTTACCCAAATCATCCACACAGATGCAAAGAAAATATGAAATAAATCTCGCGAAGACCAGTTTAAACTTTATTATTAACTTAGAAAAATAAAAAAATATTAAAAAAAAAGAAATCCCGACTCTGAATGAAACGCGTAATGAGCTCAAACCCAATTACCTGCAGAAAATAATTTGCTTTTTGAAATTTTAATATTTAATTGAATTCTTTAAATTTTTAACAAGTTTAAATTTTCATCTCAAAAAATGGTGGAAAGAGTAAAATGTAATACATAATTAACAAGTATTTCTACAAAACCTTATCCTTAGTCTATTATTAGCAATAAGTTGTTGATTTCTGATACCAAGACAACCGCTTGGGAAAAGCAAAAACACTCGATTCGCCATAAAACGCCTCCGAATCTCATCCTGCGCCATCCACCTCATTCTCGTTGCTTGCTCTCGAATAATGAAGTGTTGCACAAAAGAAACTCCTCCTCCCGACAATTTCGGTTTTACTGCCTCCATTTTCAGACGAATGAATTTTAGGAAAAGAAAAAGAACGGGGAAAAAAATCTCCCTAACTTATCTCCTAACAAAAATACAGAAATTCACTTAGAAATTTGTAACAATTCATACTCGAAATCTCATTTCTTTGAATTTTTTCTTGATTTTAGATTATACAAATTCCATCTTTCATCAGTTGTTTTTTTTATCCGTGCATTTTTTTTTCTTTTCTACTATTGATTTTCAGCTTTTTATGTTGCTTTTTAGTTCTTTCAAAGTTTAGACTTCGATGCCCTTTATAAGAGCAAGCTCAAAAACTGTAACTCATATCATAACCTGCATGACATACCGTACCGACAAAGGTACATGTAATAGGTTAACATCTAAAATGCAATTTTCAAAAGGAAGTTGCAATGTTACCGGTACCAATCATTTACCAAAATACGGTATCCTTTTTTACAACAGTAATCTTTGTAAAATTTGTAATGCATTTTAATATGGTACTGTGAACTTTTTAAGAACTGTTATTTAATATAGTTCTTGCAAAAACAAAACTTATCTCACTAATGCCCAGTTGCACCAACAAAAGTTAAAATTTAAGCTGAGTTTAACAATACTTTTAACATTGGTTAAACTCTAGTTAACTTTAACTTTCATTGGTGCAACTGGCCCTTAAACGTAAACGTAAGACACATCTTTCGAATTTATACGTTGTTGCGACCATATATTTCTTGTATTGTGTCTCACGTTTACATAAATAAGAACTCTAAAGTGATGTGATGGGTCGCGTATAGCCAAAGTTGCCGCCGAACACTGGTAACTTAACCCTCCGACTACCAACCTATGTGACAAACGTCACAAGCTTTAGTTTTGAATACCAAATTTGCTTGCTGTTTTTTCTGCAATTTTTTTCCTAAGGTTTCACTAACTTGTTCACTAACTTACGCTCGACCCACCTGGCCAGAGTTAGAAAGATCTAAATCATGTGATATTTGTTACAAAATCAGAAGCAAACTAATGTATTCTAAAGATTAAGCATTATTTCATCCTTACTTCACAACAGAAAAACTTCAAAAGAATCAAAAATCGGTATTCACCACCTTTAAATGTGATTTTTTTGTTCAAATTCCCACAAATTTGCATTTCTTCTACAAATGGGTGATTAACCTATCTATATGCAAAACGAGTGCGATTAAGCTGTTTTTAGGCGAAAATAAAATGCGCACAAAAACAAGAAGCTTTTCAACCCTTTCGATTCATCAAAGTTGTTGTTATCCGGGAAAAGAACGACAAAAACCACTATCCTTTATTCTCCATTGTATTTTACTGTTTTCCTCGCCATTACAAAAGAATCTTCATGTTGTCTCTTCCTGTATCCTGCCATCTTAGTTACAAGTGGAACTCAAGACTTTCCAACATTTTGTATCATATCCAAACATTAGAAATAAAAAAAATCTATAAATTTGTTAAATTAAATTTATTGCTATTTTCTTATCAAGATAAAATCACTTGTTGACTTACGGTAACCTTAAGGAATATAAGTATGATACTTTTTCCATCTAATTCTGCCACACTTCCATCACAAGACCTCAAACCCCTCCCTCTTTTCCACAAAGTGACATCATTTATTAATGCTCTTTTAGCAAGAATAAGTTAGAAGCTCTTTCCCTCTTGTCTTCTTCAATTCAAACATATGTCATCTATTGTTGGAATATTAATTTTTGTATTTTACATAGCTATTTCCAATTCCATCTATTTTTGTCAATAGATGACACTATTAAAACCAATAGACCAAATTAATTAGCAAAGAGAGGCTACACTTGTACTGACATATACACGTAGACAAACAGTTACTTTTCGCACCAACAATCGGCATGACATTAAGACCACACATAAGTACCTCTCAATTTTGAGAAAACTCAATCTTTCCCATAAAAGGGGTACGGGTGGATAAAATCAGGTGAAAAAGGTTTAATTATACCCCCTCTATTGGCAAATAAATAGAAATAATTTTTAGCCCTCAATAGCGCTTCATCTCTGAGGTAAGGATTTTGTGGGCAACTTGTCCTCGTGACTTGTAATCGAAGAGTTAAGTAAACATTAGTGAATAAAGCCGTTCGTTTGCATTGCTAACTTTGCATTGCAGTTAAACTCTACGAATTCCACAGAGTGCGAGATTTGTTAGAATTTACTTACTTGTGGCAAAAAACAATAAGCCAATAACCCACACGCACACATCTCGTGCCTCACGGGCTGAATCAGACTTTAGAACATTAAATGATAGAGGCTTAAGCATAAGGCTTAGCATTAAGGAACGTAAAGATAAACATTAATATAATTATTAAAGGCCATTGTCTGAAGCTGCAATTCCCTCTAGATATCTATCTTATTTTAAACAAAATTTCTGCAAGAGCAGCCTTTGTATTTGCTTTCACTGCAATTGCTGTACATTGGCTAAAAATGTTCGGTGTCGTGCAAAATTGGAGAAAAACGAAAAACTTGTGAGAAACCTGTGATCGCCTGCTTGAAATTCTTATTGCATCATAATTCACTTGAATGTGTCAAAACATGCACCTAGCAGCCCATCATGAACTGAGAAATTTTAATCAAAAAATTTATGCATGTTGTATTAAGGTTGAACCTGTTCATTACCAAATAATGGCTCTCAACAATTGCACTGCAAAACCAATTAGTTGACTTGCATATGCCCTGTACCATCCATTTCATTCTCTATTCAAGTAGCTTTATTTTCAAAATGGCTTCAAATATCACAAAAAGGTCAAGTAATTTCAACTTTTCCTGCATACTACTTTA
This sequence comes from Geophilus truncorum, assembly GCA_034695745.1. Lineage (NCBI taxonomy): Eukaryota > Metazoa > Arthropoda > Chilopoda > Geophilomorpha > Geophilidae > Geophilus > Geophilus truncorum. The sequence continues at coordinate 6,594 of JAQFZP010002213.1, read as the reverse complement.
AGTAAATGGTTTGAGTAATCCAATAACAGTGTAATAAGAAGAACAAAAGCAAGTTGATCTTGAAATTAATTGGTAAGTTGAGTTGACATTTGATCACCATGATGTTTACTTGCAAATAAGCATTGCATGACCTTAACTGCTAATCACATTGCTGTTTTCTTGACTTGACCAAACAGTAATTTCGCAGGTAAATTGGATTGATTAGGGGTTCGTGGTCAAGCTCTCAGCATTAAGCCTTTGAAAGAGCACATTTCGTGCATTTAGAGATTGATTGTTTTGACTCAAAACAATGCAAACTTGGGTGTTCAGAAATATTTCCAAGCAGCACTGCAATGCTAGGAATCCGCATTTGGCCAATCAGAGCGAAGAGTTATTTATTATTTTCTTCAATTCTAAAAGCGACAAATGGAGAGAAAGAATCCAAGCTCTTACAAGTTAGTTTCACCACTTTGTACACCTGTTTGTTTATTAATGAAACGACAACGTGCAATCGTTACGGGTCTAAAATCACATCTGGAGGTGTGAGGACTGAGGAGTGGTGACTAACAAGTACAATTATTTCTAATTGTTGTTTGTGCTGTCGAGATGAAAGCATTGAGAATGGTGGCCATCAAAGCCCATTTGCAAGTTAACTCGTGAACTGCAGAAGGGAGTGCACAAATTAGTGTTTTTGAAAACAGATGGCACTTCCTTTTCTTTAAAGCGCCAAACTTTTGCTATGTTTTCGCGACTCGCTTTTCGACGTGTCCCATTGACATTGGAACCAAAACGGCTAAAATTAAGGCTTTTAAAGTGTCTAATGTTGAGGCAGTTTTCTAGTACCGGTATTTAAAGAGCATAAAAACAATAAACTGAGTAAGCAATTAGCAATTAGAGTCAATGAATGCATTTACACACAGGCTATTATTGTTATTTTTATAAAAAAAAAAACTCGAGCTGAATGAGTGATTAAACGTACATGTAACGTATACTATATACATATATACGGTATATATATTCTCAATGTTTGTGTGTTCAGTTATTTGTGGTGCGAATCCCGCATAGACCAAAAATTACAGAGTACAATATAGCAGAAAATCAAAGTGCCATAACAGAAAAAAATTTTGTTTTTTATTTCTATGCTTTACTTTTTTGTTTGCTCATTTCTAAGCGATATTTATTGCTGTAATATAGGGCTTGACTGATGTCTCAAGAATATCGGAAATTGGCCGATACCAATACCAATTTTACAAAAAATTTACAAGTCAATTTTTATTTTACTGTTTTTACAAAAATCTTCATAAATTATTTAAATAGAAAAATATATGTGCATTAAAATTAAATTTTTAATTTAAATTTTCCAAATATCAGCCAGATTTTAAAATTGGTCAAGCCTTACTGCATTATTTCAAATAGCGATTTAAAATTTTTTTATTTTTGAAAAATTGGGTAGCGTCACTATAAAATCCTACCTTGCACTACTTTTGGAGAAAAGCGAAAGCGATCCTATCAATAGCACGCTACAAATAGCAATAATGCTTTCAACACTGGTCACAACTTGCGATGTTAGCAACGTACTGCATTGCATACAATGCGTATATACAGATATTATGCCATAAAGCCCGTTTAAAATCGATTGGTTACGTTTTTTAATTATTAGTTGTTAAAACACAAACTTAACTTAATAAACAAAAATGGTACTTAAAATGCAGAAAATTGAAAAAAACTACTTGATATTGAAGTTTAGCAGCAATCGTGTTAGATCGAGAAATAGCGATGTCGTCTGCTTGTAAACAGCAATAACAACGAAGAATTCGCTTAAGCAGTGTATGCGTGCGGTGCATATGAATGGAAACGTACGATATCTTTCGAGTTTATACGTCGCTGCAAAGCACGTACGATTTATCCATTATACGTTAACATTTGTCGTGATACGTTTGGTTTCGGAAGAGCTCTATTACTCAATAGATATACCATCTACTACCATTGTTTCCCAGGTTATTATTACCCGACATCTCTCGAACCCCATAATTTATTTGTTTACAGCTCGTGTCATCTCGCGATAAACAAAATGCCATCAATCAATTTCAATATAAAATTACACCGTACCTCTGAAGACCGCTGAAATTACTTTCACTTTTATCCGCGATAAGAAATCCAGTTTCAACTAAACTCAAACCTTAACTCCTAACTCGAAAAATTTTTGTCACATAAAATATGAAACAATATCGAGTTGAAGTAGTTTCTTTTTGTTCCACTGCATTTAAAAAAAAAAAAGAAAAAAGAAAAAAGAAAAAACAATAAAGCTCCAAGTGTCGTAAAAAAAAATATGTGACTATAAACTATTGAGCGTTCACAACAATGTTCTATCAAGAGCACACTAACCAGAAAAGCAACCAGAAGAAAATTGGCAACACACTCAAGAGGTGGGTGGGGTTGGTGTGGGTGGAGAGAAGAAAAAAAATCACGCGTGCACATGTGACGTTGATGGCGCCTCGTTGAAAAAGATGAGGATGGCGGGAAATTGGAGGGGAATGGCACGGGAGTTTGGAGAAATCTCCTCGGCCAATGGAATACTTCGCTAACGGGGCGGTGTGGGGTGGAGTTCGTTGACAGGAGACATTTTTCAAAAAGTCAACAAGGGGAATGTCGTTAGCTAATAAAGATGAATTAGATGATGGAATGTGAAATTGGGTGAAACGGTTGCAAGCAAAATTGAAATTTAGTGGTTGTAAAAATGGTGAATTTGTGATGAATTGAGGCATGCCAACGACTTGCGAACGGCTTTTTCGCATTTCTTCCGATTTTTACGCGCATTATTTCAACTCACTCTATCTCCCTTGGTATCAGTTAAAAATAGACGGTGGCCTCTTGGATGACGTAACTCGATTACATGAAATTTGTGTAATATGATGACCCACAAGAGTTGTGTCTCCAAAGAATGTGTAATATAGAACAGTTTCAGTCTGTTGTTAGTGCATGGTAAACCTTTATTTCAATTTAAACTTATCCCACATGTTGCACATTATACCGTATGAAAGTACTTAAAATAAAAAAAAATTAAATTAAAATTAATTAAAATAATACAGCATATCATATAATAGTGCGCTTTCTTCTATTCAAGTGTCTAAAATTGGCTTCAACTCAGATGTGATACTAAATATTAGATTTATGAAGTCTACTCTGTCTAAAATACAGTATTTTTTGACAGCTTAATGTAGAATTAGATTCCTAATACATACTACTTGTTTGTTTTTAGGCTGCTCAAATGTCTCAAAAATGATTTCAATTTTAAACAGTTTAAAAACTTTAATTTTAGCTATTTACATTTACAGTGTAGGGCACCAATCTCCATTAACGCACAGAAAAAAATAAAATAAGTTAAAAAAATGCACGCGGATCCACAATGCAACAAATACATTTTAGACTTATTTTAGTAGCTGCATTCAAAAAGATGGGTGTTGTGTTAAACACTAGCTGCATTCACAAAGTCAATTACACTAGTTCATATGAAATAAACCTGTTTAAAACTATATTGTGAAAGTTAGTTTTAAACAAGTTTATTTCATATGAACAAGTCCAATTGACTTTGTGAATGCAGCTAGTGTGTTGTCCTGATTGGTTGAATGCACTATGAAATAAACACTAGCTGCATTCAAAAACTAGTGTTAAGCGGTGTTGCGTGACGTCACTTAACACCCCTTAACACTAGTTTATTTCATAGTAATATAATGCTAAAATAAACCTAAAGTTAATTTTAGAATTATAATCAACATTCTATGTTGAGTGTGAATGTTTTAACATTTGTTTTTGACAAAAAATTTCAACAGTATGTCAATAGAATTGAATACTATTAGCGCACTGGTCTCTAATTATGCACAAGAGGGAAATAGCCTGCAGGTGCACTACGGTACTGTAATTGAAGATATATGGTACACTGTAAATCCAAACGTCTAAAATTGGCTTCAAGTCAGATGTGAGACTAAATAGTCGATATATGAAGTCAACACTATCTAAAATATAGTATTTTTTGACTGCTTAATGTAGAATTAAATTTCTAACAAATGCTACTTGTTTGTCCAGTGCATCATTTTTAAGCTGTTCAAATGTCTAGAAAATAATTTCAACTAAAGACACTTTAAAAACCTTAATTTTATCTGTTTAGATTTACAATATAAATGAAATTTAAAAGTTAATTTTTAGGGTTGACAGTCCCTTTAATCACCAAGCTCCAATTGAACTGAGTGAGTGAGTGAGTGAATGAGTGAATTTTATTTAAGGTCGCCTCCAATTGAAGGCATCACATTACATTGACATCCCTTACACGTAAAATGCCTGTCTATTTTGCACGGATTGATCAAGTGCGATCGAATTAAATTCGCATTCAACTGGATTTACTCACCGGCTGTTTAGATGCATTGACTAAAAACTAGATTATTGTTTTCTCTTGCAGCCTCGTGTGAGCTCTCGAGAAAACAAGTGGAGAATTGATTGGAAGTGGCTTATTTACAACTCCAATCCGAGAAGTGAAATGTGCAGCAAGAAAACCGGTGGACCCAGAGGCACCTCGGGATCGCTCGTCTGTTTAATAGCCACAGTCTTGTTCGTTACCGGAATTAGCCCGGACGAATTTCACCAGCAACCAACCTACCTACCTATACCTACAAACCCTAATGAACATTAATCCACCATTTTGCAGCATGGAATTCTCGCCAAAGGCGCAAATTATTAAACAAACTGGAAAACAAGGCGCAACTTTTTACGAGTTCATTTAAACTAAATTGAAACTAAGGGGTTAATTAAAAAGTTGCCGCATGTAGAGGGGAGCCCGGTCACTTCCTCCCTCTTTTTATTCAAAAATTGCACTTTTTACTCGCCATTTTTCTTGCGCGCGCGTCGTTTGCATAGAGATGAAACCGTGGATGGGTACGAACTAAGAAGAAGGGACACCTGGGAGTTTCCGATCCGAGCCTGGCGCTTCGCCATTTGCCGCCACTGTTGGACACTTGGCAGAGAAAGTGCCTTACTTACTCTTGCAATGAATGCTAAACTAAGGCTTGTGAACAAGTGCCAATTGCAAGCCACAAAATGCACCAGTTTCACGCGACGTGCGTCGTCATGGAAACCAATAAAAAAAAAAAAAAAAAAAAAGCAAAGCAAGAAAACAAAAGTGAACGAGATTAGTCTGGTCTCTGGTCGTGTGAGTGAGTGAGTGGTGTGCCGTCGGCTTGGATGCATTATCGTTAGATTTCTAATGAGCTGGTTAAATTATGCATTCAAAGGAAAAGGCAAACGCGGGCGTGGGCGCAATTCAGACTTGACGTTTAAAACTCTTGAATAATTGACGGGACATATGGAAACATCGAGACGACACGTCAAACAATTTGCATGACCTGTCTTTCAGTCGAATAGATAAGTGACACTTTATTTCATTTTCGCACGTCTGGAAAAGTCAAACAATTCAATTAATGCTCCGCAAACAACATGGCGACGGGTCCACGAACGACTTATCTCTGTTGTCGTTGTAAATCCCGTCTCGCTAACTGATTTCTAGAAGTTTGCTTAATTTAGGTTATGGATGATAACGGGATTTGGTGCAATTTAATTTTTTTTTTTTTTTTTTTTTTTGTATGTTTTGTAAATTTTTAATTTTTTTTGGGTTTGTTTTGCAGTTAATCGACTTTTCGCTTTCAAAATTCCTCGGTTTTAATAGGATGCTGTGATTGTTGTCATGGGTTTTGTTTTTGTAGAAAAGGAAATTATGGATGATTGTAAACAAGATTATTTTGTTAAAATTTGTCTTTATTTTTTCTTTATGAAGAAAATAAAAAACTTCTAACTTGGGTATTAATTATTTTTAGATAACAATTTCTTACGAATTTATCGTAAAATAAACGGATAAAACCGTAAAACCTTAGATAAAAATTTCTTGGCATCGTAATTAAGCTTAAAATCATAAACTCTGAAACTCATTTCCTTAAAGGTTTATTATTAAAATTGAATTTATATGTTGAAAATAATAATTAATTGTCGCCAAATTATTTTTAGACGTAAAAAATTTTGCATAAAACAAGCGCGAAAAATAAATGTAAAAAAAATGCATTATGGAAATTCGGAGTTTGTGACGCACGGAAACCCGGCTTCAAAAAATTCCAAGATTGAAATATTGGATCTGTAACAGAATAACATGCTATAGGGGCAGCAGACTTTGTGACGTCATGAATTGTGGCAGCTCCCATAGTGTATTTTCCTGTTGATAAATGATCGCGAACGACTTTTCGCGATTGTTTTTTTACAAAATCTAATGTGCCTGTAAATTAGTTTACAACGATTAATTAATGTTTATGATGTGCAGATTGATTTTTGAATACCGGTAATTCATTCATAGATACTGTATGAGCTTTCCTATGCTCATGAAATCTCATAAAGTAACCCAAATTTCAGAATTTCTATTTCACAATCTAATAGTATAGTCCCCGTAAGCTTCTTTTTTTTTTTTTTGTTAATTTTTCACTGAGATAAGTCAAAATTAATGTATAATCTAAACTATATTTTGAAGTTGTGTTTGTCTGTCTGTCTGTCTGTCTGTGGATCTATAGGTTCGGTTATTTGCGG
>JAQFZP010002212.1:0-14607 GCA_034695745.1 Geophilus truncorum | reverse complement strand
GCCATCTTTTGTCAAAAGTCAAGAATGGTCTGCGAGATTAAAATTTAAAATGGCGGCCGAACATGGCGCCCATCTGGTTTCACCTGCTCTCAATTCGCCATCGATTTTCGAGGTTTTAGCGCAAGAGAATCTACACGAAGCTTTAAGACCGGCTTTCGAATACCTTCTCAAGGCATTCTGACTAAATATTACACGAATTTAAAAAAAAATTAATAAATATATAATTTTCTAGGTTATTAAAAACAAATTTCCACATCACACAACATACCTCAAGTATTATAACGAGATATACCTCGCAGTAGACCTAATAATTCAAAATCATTTCCTAAAATACTATGGCAAGTATTAATTTAAAATTATAAAAAAATAAATAAATCTAAAAAAAAATAAACTTGTGTCATAGGTTCATCATTTGCAGAAAACTTCTACGGCTTAAAACGAGCTCTATTATCTACAAATGTCGAAACCAAAATCAAACCTCATTACAAACTTCCAAGAACAGTGCATCGGAATTCTCTGTTTTTCCTAGTCATATACCCATACATCAAATTCCTAATAACAAACAAATACCAGTTAGAAAGAGAACTACAAGCGGACGGAATCGACCACAAAAATGCAACGTTGCAAAAATTGCGGAAATTTTTCTTGTTGATTTTTCCGTGGATACATTTCGTGTTCGAAACCACAGTCCTCTTATACCAATTGGCTTTCACATTTGGTAAAATCAGGGTCCACTCTCCATTTATTTACCTCTCGGGATCGCGTCTAACCACACTGACGCAGGATGACGTCGCCATAGCTACGGAGTCATTTATACTTCCAAATTTGCAGACGACGAGGTAAATTATAACTATTTTTAAAAAAATATAAAAAAAATGGTTTTTTAAATTTTATTTTCTAGTATCAAGAAAATGATGTCGGCTATTTTCAAAGTGGCGACTCACAACGTTGCGGTTGGAATAACATGGAGTTTATCAGTAGGCGCTTTTTTTATCCAGTTCCTCGAATGGTGGAACGCCTCGAAACAAACATCGCTCTCAACTTCCACACTCTTCGTCCCATTGGCGCCGAAATTGGATCAATTATCGATTAAAATAGACTCCACTTTGTGTCCACTGTGTCTGAAAATGCGGTCAAACGACGCCGCTCTACTCACATCCGGGTACGTGTTTTGCTACCGTTGCATCTATCAGTATTTACAGCAAAACGGCGCATGCCCAGTGACTAAATACGTGTCTAACATCGACCAACTCGTACGACTCTATCCACCAGACTCTTAAAACAATTCAAGAAAATCAAAAGTAATTCAAAAAATTAAAAAATATATTTTTGTAAGCATCAAAATAAACAAAATGGCTACGTATTATCCTTCCACGTAAAACATTTCCAATTTTTTTTATGTTTTTATTTTTTTTTTTTTATTATTATTATTATAATTATAATTATTAATTAATATTTATATTTTGACTTTCCACTGCTGCACGATTACGAAAACAATCCAAAAAGAAATAAAAAAGAACGATCCGCGATGCTTTCTCAAAGACACCGCTCACTACTAATCACTGTTTTGGGAGATTGCGCAAGCGCATCGTATAGTTTGTGCGTTGCGGCGCTCCAGCTTTGCTCTGCGCCACCGTCTGCACGGCGCCGGTGCTCGTGCCGCTCGTGACGGCCACCGTGATAGGCGCCGATGTCGTCACAATCACCGCGGGAGCCGGGGCGACCGTAGGGGTCAGCTGCTGACCTTGTACCGGATTTGTCGTGCGCACGGCGACCGTTATCGGATGTCCACCGGCCTGAATTGCGGTGGCGGGAACCTAAATAAATTTATAATTTAAATAAAAATTCATGAAATTAAAAAAAATAATAATAATTTTTACTTGTGTTAAAATGGCTGCTTGAGACGAGGTGAGCTTCACGCCGGTCAGCTGAGAGGTTCCCGGGACCGTGCTGGAGCAAGTGACGACGGTCGGAGTGCCAAGAATCGTCTGCGACCGGGCAATCGTGTCGAGCGAAATGGTCCCGGCGGGTCCCTGGCTCCTGATGGTGGCCGGGGTGAGCGTGGGTGACGTGGCGGTCACCACTTGTATCTGTTTCAGGGGTGTGTGCGTGGTTATGGTCGGCGAACAAATACCGCTGGTCACGACCGAGGTCACCGACTGACTTATCGGAATCACGCGTGCCTGACCTGCAATCGCTAAAAAAATATTACACAAAATAATTAATAATTTCACAATTTCTTAAATTTTTTTTACCAGTTATAGGCGACGTGACCGATTGAGTCGGTTTCGTGAGTACAGCGTGAGACAAAACCTGAGAAGAAGACGATTGAGTAGTAATGGATACACCTGCTGCTAACACCTGGTTAATCACGTGTCTCATGGTGGCAGCCGGAATCTGTTTCTGCGTTGTCGGTGCAGGCTGCATAATCTGCACCGCTCCCAATTGCGTCGCTTTCCCCTGCGCCAGTTGCGCTTTCTGACTTTGCTCCTGCTGTTGTTGCAGTTTCCTCTGATACAACTGTTGCTGGATCTGGATCTGCCTGATCTGCGACTGTTGACTGCTCACACTGCCACCAGGAGTGCTCGAAGCTTTAATCTATTTAAAATATGTAAATTACTTCACTTTTTTTTTATATTGATTTATCTAAATACGTTTGGCAGGGTCAAGCTGACAGAGCTCATGGGTATCGTGACGCTGGTCGTACTGCCCAGCGCGGCGGGTGTCGAAACAGTCTTGACGAGCGTGGCGACGGGCGGTTGCCCCGTCGGCTGTTGCTGCATCTGTTGCAGCTGAGAGTGCGTAAGAATCTGCGTCACAGATCCCCCTTGCGTCGGAACCTGGATCTGCGCCACCTGCGCGCCGGCAGCCGCAACTTTCTGCTGCCGCTGCTTCATCAGCAGAGCCAAATCCGCCTCCGTCATCGGTCGTTTCAGTCCCTGCTTCGCCAACTGAGCTCTCTGTTGCGCCTGCGTCATCTGCAGCGCCGTGACCCCCGTCGACGAAACGGCCACCGATACCTTCTGCGACTGCGCGGTGTTGCCCGCTGTCACGACGCCCTGTTGCTGCTGTTGCTGTTGTTGCTGCAGCCTCTGGAGTCTCTGCTGTTGCTGCTGCTTCATCAGTGTCTGTTGTTGCACCCTGAGCGCATTAATCTGCTGCACGGTCAAGTTTTTGGTTCCCGTCGCCGTCTGGATGGGCACAACCCCGGCACCTCCTACCGACGTTGCAGAAGCCAAATTGGCCGCCGTGATTCGTTGCGCCGCCGCGTGCACCTGAGCCGCGGTCAAACTCACCATGGGCTGACCGGTGTTGGCGGCGATGTTACGCACTGAGAGTCCGGCAGCGGTGGTGCGCTGAGCGAGCGATGATTGGCCGACGTTTATCATCGACTGCAGTTGTTGCGCGACTACCGCTTGCTGGTTGACGGCAACCTGAGCCAGAACTTGCTGTTGTTGTCGTTGGGCGGCCAGTTGTTGTTGCTCAGCCACTGAAGTCTAGATTTAACGCAAATGTAAAATTAATTTTTGTATTTTTTTTAAAAAGATAGAATCTTTACTCCTCTGACAGCTGTTTGCGACTTCTGTTTCTCCCTAGCGATCCTCTCGGCTCTGATGGCGGCCACTTGGGCGGGCGAGAGTGGCGTGTCGTATGTGATGTTGCTCTCGGCTAGCACTGCCGCGTGTTTCGGGTTCTTGATCGAGGGCACCAGCATCGGTTTCAACGTCGGCGTGCGTTTGTTGGCGACGCCTTTGATGGTCTCGAAGTGCGTGTGATGCAGAATGGCGAACGTGTTGTTGTTGTCGTTTACGTAAAGCTGACTGGTCCTCATCGGACGGTTATTCTTAGTCTGAAATTTTTTTTTTTTAAATTTCAAAATTTCAAAATGTAAGCTTTCTCTTACTCGGTAAATTCCCTTCGATTTCTTCTGTTTCTTCGGATTTGTATCGTAGAGAATTTTTCCCTCTTCCCTTGGGACGATCACCAATTCGTATCTATTTTTACACTGTTTTGGTGACCGGTAGTAATGACTGGTCGAATTGACCACGTCAGCGACCATGTCCCAATTGGGTGTATGAGCGGGCGATAAAACAGTCAAATTCAGCGGTAATTCGAGCAAAGTCTGAACAGCTTGCAACAGCGCCCAGTCCTCTTGAATCAGCCAATCAGAGTTCTCAACTTGCAAGTCTGAGTTCGGTTTGCTGGCGCCTTGCGGTGCTTTGTGAGGACTGATTTGCATCCTGGAAATTCCTCGCAGTTTCTGCATCTTCATATCCCGACGCATTTTCAAAACAGCTGCTGTGGGGCGGTCGAAAAGCGATCGGGGAACGCAAACTGCTTCGTCTTTCCGTATTTTTTGTTTGCGACCTGTAAAAAAATATAATAAAAAGTTTTAAAAAATAATTAAAAAATAAACAAAATAACAAAAACACAAACCAATCATGGTGGTGTCCACTCTCAATCGCTTATGTTCTTTTTTAACGTATACTGGCGGCAACTGCGACTCGGGCATTACACTCGGTTCGTATAAGAAACACATACAATAATCGATATAAACATCGTTCTCATCCTGCGGTGGTGTAGGTGGCGCCCAAATCTAAAATAAATAATTATTAAAAAATCAATTTTAAAAAACATAAATTTTCAGAATTCAATTACCGTCATTTGCTCCTGTCCATTCTGCGAAATATACACCTGTAAAAACATATGTAGTTGTAGCAAAATAAAATGAAGTGGAATTGTCTGTGAACTTGAACTCCGTTGGTTTCGTATTTTGTGTGTAATTTTAAATTTAAAAAAAAATAGAAGAAAAAAAAAAAAAAAAAAACCCGTGCAAACATTCCATCTCATTTCTTTTGGTAGCATCCTTCAGTTAAGAAAAAAAAATTAGAAACTAATTTTTTTTTTTGGAATGGCAAAAGGCATTTCAACCACTCTGAAATCCGAAAAAATACACGAAAAAATTTAATTAAAAAGTTTTGGTGCCAATTATACCACGCCTCTGCCATGCCAAACATCAACAAAAACATCAGTTATTAACCAACACCTAAAAATTCCACTACCAAAAGAAATGCAATGAAATCTTTTGAGCATAAGATGAGTTATTTACATTTAAAAAAAAAAAAATATAAAAAAAAATATAAAAAAAAAAATAAATGAAAAATTTAAGTTTTTCAAGACGGAAAAAAAAAAAATCATGTTGACACCAAAACTCAATTGCAGGTAAAAGTGCCATTCAAGGATCTGTACCAAAAGAAAATGAGACACAAATGTGAGCAACGACATTTTTTTTTTTTTTGATTTACTATTTTCATTTAATCACGCACTTTTTCTCGAAAATTCTTCCGAAATATTTCCGTATCTTATTTTACAACATACCAACTTTCGTTCAACATTCGCATTCAATATTCACAACGTTTATCATTTAGGAAAAAAAATATTAAAACACAAAATAATGAACAATTTTGTGGCCGTTTCGACAACTTATCATTCCTATATATGTACAAAACTGGAAAAAAAAATCGGTCACAACACCTGTTGTCATCTTAAGCCTAGTTTTGTTTTTATAATAATAGTAAAAATAACTATAATACTCATAATAAGTCATAAAATGCCACAACAGAAATCTACAGCTGTAGACAACAGAATTTCTTTGAGAATATCACAATCTGTCATCACAAAAATAAATTATAAAAATAAAATAAAAACAAAAAAGTTGTGGCATTAATTTAAATAAAACCAAGAATAGGAGCTAGAATAGAACGTTCGAGCCAAATATTCAGGTAAAATCGAACTACCACCTAATGACTTAAATTAATTACAACTTTCGACACAAGGTGGCAAAAAAGTTCGAGGAAACATGTGGAGAAGAACGTTCCCCGTCTATTCATGATTAAAAAAACCCAACCAAACATCATTTAAAACATGATGAATCGACTTCCGGCGGCGCGAAGCAACGAGCGTCAGTGTGGTTTTCACGTTTTTTCAAAACGTTACGACACTTCTGTAAATTCGGCTGCTTCCGGCACGAAGCAGAAGAGCTCGTCGTCCAGTGGAAGATATGTGCGCCTCGCCGCCGCGTCCCCTTTCACGGGGCTGTTCGGCGCGTAGCTTAGTACCGGCAGCACCTCGCTGCCCACCGTCACCACATCCACCAACTCGCTTTCCGAGTTGCGGCTTTCCCGCTTCGGCGTCGGTATTTGTGCCTCCCGAACGGAAGCACGGCGAGTTCGTATCACCAAGTTCGGGTTCGAGAACGGTTTCGCCGAGTTTACAGCGCCCGAGTCGCCGCCGAGGCTCGCTTTCGCGGCTGCACGCGGGGAAATAGGTACGCGGGCGCTAGGCCCGTTGACGGTAGGCGTTTTTTCTAAACTCGAGTTCGGGAGTGTTTCTTGCTTCTGCAACGCTCGTTCCTTCGCGCCGTCATGATTGGCCACGTTGATTTTGTTGGGCTTCGAGTTCGGGTCCGGAGCGCGTCGTCGTTTCCTCGGCGGCCGTCCAGGCCCCCTCTTGCCGTTGTTGGCCCGTTCGCCGAGCGACGGCTTCTCTCCACCGTTGGTCTTGCGCTCGTCGCTCGGTTCTTGTTTGCTTCTAAGCTGGTTTGTCCGCGCTACCTGTTGTTGTTTTGTGTTTTTTTTCGATTTAAGCACCTGGTTTTTGGAGTCTTCACGGTTGTAGGTGAACGGCACGTCGTCGTCTTCCATCAGGGCGCGGCGTTGCTCTTCTTCCTTCAGCGCCTGCAGGCGGCCAAGCTCCCAATCTTTCTTCTGCGCTTCGATTTCCTCCTAAAAATTAAACAAATAAAATAATATTAAATTTAGTGTCGATCTCGAATAAATAGTTTCAAAAATATCGAATTACTTCGGCTTGTTTCAGCTGCTCCAGCGAAAACGGTTCCTGGATCGATTCGAGAAACTTCATGGCGTATCGCTCCACAGGCGACAACTGCGACGTCAGCGCTCCGAGCTCTTCCTCTACTTTCGACGTTTCGTCATCCAGCCGACTGTCTCCATCGTACGGAATTGATTCGTCGAATTCTGCCAATTCAGCAGCTGCTTCTGCTTTGGCAGTCTTCGTAGCTTGAACGTCCATGTCTTCTTCGGCATGTGCTAACGCCTTCAAAAAAAAATATGTAATTAAAATAAAATTAAATTAAATTAAAAAAAAAAATAAAAAAAAAAAAATTATTTTAAAACAACAAAATTACATGTTCTAGTTGTGCTGTGGTCAGATTGTCGTCGGCAGCCGGCACAATTTGAACTGGTTGTTCTTTTTTCACCACTTTCAACTCGGCGGCATCTTCGAAGTTGTTGAAATCAAACAACTCCTTGATAGTGTGCGATCGGAAAAACGCGGTAGTAAAGTTTCCGCCTTCGATCGCAACTTCACCGAGAAGTCGTTTCTGATTGGCCTTCTTGAGAATGTTTTCCTCCACGGTCATTCTGCTTACTAATCTGCATTTAAAACACACAAACAAAAATTTGTAAAAACTCCCCAAAAACTACTGACGACACATTTCCATACCTATAAATATGTACATCTCGTGTTTGACCGATCCTGTGACACCTATCCTGCGCTTGCGCGTCCATCGTCGGGTTCCAGTCACTGTCATAAAAAATGACCGTGTCTGCGCCGGTCAAATTCACTCCAATTCCTCCCGAACGAGTGGACAAAATAAAACAAAAAATCCGTTTGTCCGCGTTGAACCGTTCCATGAGCGCCTGCCGCTGTTCTACACGAGTGGTGCCGTCCAACCGAAGGTAAATGTAACCGTGGTAGTTGAGGAACTGTTCTAGGATGTCGAGCATCCGCGTCATCTGCGTGAAAATCAGAACTCGGTGGTATTCGGTCTTCAATCTTCGCAGTAAATAGTCCAAAGTCTGTAGTTTACCTAGAAAAAACAGAAAATACAATTTATGAAACTGTTAATTTTTAAAAATTTTAAATCTATCTCCACAAATTGCAACCGTGTTTTTCATCAACAAAAATCGAAAAAGCAAATTATGGACGTTTTATTTACGAGCGCAATAGCACTTGGATGTAATTGTACACACAAACAAGTGACTCTAGCCTCGATATATATATATTATTAAATTAACATTAAAAAAAAAAAAAAAAAAAAAAACCACTCTTTACTTACCACAGTCGTACTGGATGAGCCTCGGATCAGGAAAATGCGTGCTCATATCACTGGAAATTCTATGTAAAATGTCAGTCTGACTAGAAAGACTGTGCTGCAGCATCAAATCCCTGCACTTTTCTTCCTGAAACCTCGACGGCGCCGGATGGCTGACGTGCATTCTAATTCTAGGTGCCATCACTGACGGAATTCGAAACACAAACCTAAAAAAATTAATTTCTTAAATTAAAAAGATCTTAAAACATAAATAAATAAATAAATAAATATAAAAATAACAAAGACCAACCGATCAGTAATGTCCTTCACGTTCGCCAGACAGTTATCTGGAGTCCACACTGTATCACAAAGCGTCTTTGTCTGGTTCCAGTAATACTCGGGTCGTGGCCGAGGGTTCACAGCGTTCAAACAATGCACGTAGCCCTTCTCCGACCACATATTCGTCCGTTTGCTTTTCACAGTCAGTTCTTCCACAACAGTGAGTGCTTTCACCAGATCACTACCATAAATCGGACACGCCTCACACCGCCTAGTGTTGAATTTAGCGAGTAAACTCAGTTTATTGGCTCGATGCCGCACTCGTTTCTTGTCTAAATCCTCCATGTAGAACAGAGATCGTGACTTCTTCGCCTCCAACTCGGCTGCTTCGGCGTTTTCTTCCTTCACCGAGTCAGCGCGAGTCGTCGGTTTATTTGGCGAAACACTATCGGTTATTTTGCTGCTGCTCACGACCGAGTTGACCGTCGTAGTCGTCGCGACTCTCAACGGCATCACCGCTTTCGTCGTTACGACAGTAGCGGTGGTCTCTTTTTTCGGAGTACTGGTAGCTGCTGGTCCTGGAGAAACGACATTTACAGTCGACGCGTTGTTTACACCTAAAATAAAATAAAATAAAATAAAATAAAAACGAAATTGATGTTTTAAAAGAACGTAAAACGACGACAAACCTGAGACGGAGGCGATTGAAGTTGTTGACGTCGTGTTCATGGACTGGATGATGGCTTGTGGGTTCGACGTGAGTAAAATATGCTGACCAGTCGACGTTTGCACGATTTGGGCGAAACCGGCTGGAAAATCGAAAATTAAAAGGATTAAATAATGAGTGGCAAATTGATACGGAGTGAGAAATTAATGTTGGAGACCCCCGGTAAAGCATGCCAGCAATCTTATACTGCACATTTACATCGAGTTAAAGCCTTGCTCAAACACACACTCAAGCACACACACCTGAAAACTGGGCAGCAAGTTGCCCTGCTGGCACAGTTAGTATTCGGGGACCCTGCTGTGTCTGTTGAATTTGTACAGTGATGGGAGCGGAGGTTACAACTGGGGTCAACGGTGCAGCAACCGACGAAACTCCTGGAAAAAATAGCAATGTCGACTAAACCGAAAATAATAAAATCAAATAAAAATAAATAAAAATAACGATTTTTCTTTTAAACTCTCCATTGTGTTTTTTAAACTCAATTTCTACCAAAAAAAAAAAAAAAGATAAAAAGATAAAAAGTTAAATCAATTTTTTTGGTAGAAATAAGACAAAAATACTGGAAAAGAAAAAAACTTTAAATATATCAAACATCGATTGCTGCTGCGTTTTGCTTTAAAGAGGGAAACCCGCGACCACAAAAAAAAAAAAAAATATAAAGAAATAGGAAAAAAAAAGAACAAGAAAATTTAAAAAATAAAAATAGCGTCGCAAAGCAAACGATCGTGCAAAAATAAATAAATTTTTAAATAAAAACTAAAACTAGCAAATTAATTCGACAAAAGCAGCATGCGATGTTACATTCAATCGCCACGAAAGTCAATGTACCATGAGGTTGTTGCGGTACCAACTGAAAAGTGTAACCCGACACTTGTTTGTTGATCTGTGCAGACGAGGTCGTGGTCACTGCCACTCCCGATGGACTACTTAGAATAGTTTTCACCTGAGTGCCTGTAACTACCGACAAAAAAAAAATATATTAAAAATTAAATTGAAGACCTCATATTTATTTCTTACCGTTTACGCCCGTCGTTGCGTTCGGAGTGGTCGCTCTGACAACCGCGGGCGACGCAACCCTCTGTTGAAGGGCACCCGCGGTCGCGGTCGTGAGGTTGCTTTGGCTCTGAGTCGTGGACGTCCGTACGTGAAGTTTGATCTTGCCCGCTGGGCATTTAGGCGGCGGATCGGGCGCTGAGTCGATTTCTTGTATCAGTTTCTTGGGCGTCTGAAAGCGTTTAATGCGGTGTGCAGCGAACGCTGTTAAGTACAACTCCAAGTCCGCCAATAAGAGGTTGAGTGAGTATAAGTTTACGTGCTAAAAAAAAATTTTTTAAAATATAAATTTTAATATAAAGAAAAATAAAAATAAAATTTTATTCTCGTACTTTAAACGGATCGTACTCTAATGCTGAGTAAACGATCGAAGCGGTCCAGAACTTTATTCCCTCCATCTGAAACGGAGAAATAATCGGCCGCTCTTCAAACATGTTCGGGTGATTGCACACTTTTCGTAACTGCATCAGGATGTTGATGACGCTCATGAAGTTTCCAGTCGCCAAAGTCTCTTTAGTCCTATTTAAAAAAAATAATATATATATATATATATATATAATGAATACAAAATTAAAAATAAATTTCATTTTATCCGTTAAATTACTTTGACTGCGACATGAAATCATCGTACAAAAACCGCTGTCTCTTCGATAGCCTGCACATGATGACGTGTTCGAACTTCCTCGGCAGTTGTTTCTCGACCTCAGACTTGAGACGCCGCAGCAGGAACGGCCGCAGCACTTTGTGCAGCCGCTTGATCAAACTCTCGTTATATTCGTGGCTCCCCTCGATCATCCCGGACAGTGGGTTAGAAAACCACTCCTTGAAGTCGCGATGCGACTGAAAGACGTTGGGCATGAGGAAATGCATGAGCGACCATAGCTCCATCAAACTGTTCTGCAAAGGGGTTCCGGTTAGCAGGAGGCGACGCTGACTCTGAAAGTTGAGCAGCAGTTGCCAGCGCTGCGATTTAAAGTTCTTAATGTTCTGCGCCTCGTCTAGGATGAAATATTTCCACCGCTTCCGGCGGAACGACTGGTGGTCTTGGATGACTAACTTGTACGATGTGATGCACACGTGAAAAGCGTTCGGTTTCGTCCATCCCTGAATTCGAATTTATTTTTTCCCCCATAAACAAATTATTATTTTTTTTTAATTTTATTAATTTATTTTTTTTACCTGTCGTTTTTGTTTGCGTTCCTTCTGAGTGCCGTAATAAGTGAGGATTTTGAACGCCGGACACCATTTTTTAAACTCCATCTCCCAGTTGAGCATTACGCTCGTCGGAACTACGATCAAGTGCGGACCCCAGGTTCCCTTCTCGCACGCCAGTTGACCTAATAACGCGATTGTCTGTATAGTTTTCCCTAACCCCATCTCGTCTGCTAAGATTCCGTTCAAGTTGCGCTCCTGCATCGTCACGAGCCAATCTAGACCAATGTGCTGATACTCCCGCAGCTGATGCTTCAATAAAAACGGTACTTTGGTTGCAACCTACACAAAAATAAATAATAATCGGTAAATAAACATTCTTGAATTTTATTTTATATTTCTGTTTTTCTTCCCAAAATGTCGAGGCAATTAATTCCTTTTCATTATTTGAGATGAAACAATTTCTCTATGAGTATGTTAAACACTGTTATTTTACGTTTTTAAACAAATAACAGTACGCCACACTCAACGTCCCACCGTGTTTATAACTCACCTGTGCAGTCGAGTATGTATAACCCTTTGGTTGAAGACTTTCAGCATCAGCTGCGATATCTGTAATTTCTTTACTCGGTTCTGATCGTTTGGCAACCTATAACAAAAGTAAAAAAAAAATTACAATAACCACTAAAACTAGTTTTTAGGAAAAAAAAAATTGGATAAAGTAAAGTTTAAGTTTTTTAAAAATAAATAAATTTTAAAATGTTTGCTTCGTCAGGTTCACAATGACGTACTTGGAACGTGCAAAGTGTGTTTTACAAAGCACTTTAATCTAACCTTTGCATAAATAAAAACTAAATGAAAAGCTGCAATTTCATCTAGTCGCGTTGAAAGGTAAACAATAAGTTTTCAAAAATTTAAATTCAATTATTAACCTCTGTTTTGCTTTCCAAAGCCAGATCCGTTTCATCTGTGACCAGCGATTCGATTCCAACGTCATCTGTATCGTCGTCACTTTCTTCGTCGGGTTCATCGTCATCATCACTTTCGCTTTTCACGTCACTCCCGAGAGCCCCGGAATACTTCGCCATCAAATCCTGCAAACTCATCTCGCCTTCTGCCTGCAGTGTCTTTAACTCGGCTTCATAGTCCACGTTCTTCTCTCTCTCCTCCTGCTCGTCGAGTGTGGCCTCGTCGTCGGTCGACACGTGGCCCACTTTGAACTCATCGTCGACTGTGAACTCGTCCAACACCTCGGTGTCGTCCCCGTCGCTCTCCTCATCGGAGAGCTGCGGAGACGCGGGTTTTTCGAGGATCTCGGCCGGTAGTGACTCCAGCAAGTCACTCAGAGGCACTTCCGATTCTTGCTGGAGGAGTTCGAGCTCCCTTTGCTCCTCGTTCGAATCCTTCTCTTCTTGTTCTTCCATAGCTATCGTTTCTTCGTCGTCCGTGCTGTTACTGGCGGGTTCGAAATCGCCATCTGTTATTATAAAATAAAAATTTAGGTATATTCAATTTTAAATTTGTATTTTGTTTCTGACCATCCGAGCTGCTCTTAGTTGGACTCGACGCTCGCGATTCCCTTGTAGACGACACCAAACTTGTGTTGGAGCTTTCGAGAAGATTTTTGTTCATTCCACGCGCCAGCCACGACGAGTATTTCTCCGTTTGATCGACGATAAAATTTAAATGTAAATCGAGAGCTTTTTTCCGTTTTTCTTCCAGTCGACTTTGTTGCTTATATTCGACCAACTTATTTATAAAAAAAAAAAAAAAAAAAAAAAAAAATTTCCATTATTAATTTGTAACTGTTAAACTAATCACTTAAATTCAATTGTTTGACTTCCTGGTTTCCTTGAAAGTGGAAAAAGCATTCAAAGGTTTTATAAAAATCAATTTTACTCTAACCTTATGCTTGAAATCGAATGAAAAAAGTAAATTCATTCGTCACAGCACCAGGTATAAATTTTAAAACTAAATTTATATTCAACAACAAAAATAAGCACCTTTTCTACATTCGTCCAAAAATGTTTGATTTCTTTGGCAACGACCGCAGCTATTCTTTTCAACTTCTGTTCTGCCTCCTTCTCCGCCCGTTCTTCTCTCAGTTTCCGTTCTTGATGAAATTTCTGGCATAACCGCGCGCACTAAATAAACACAATTAAACGATAAATGAATTCATTAATCAAACAAAAAATCTAAAATCATTTTTTTTCCACTGTAAAAATGTTTTTCAACACGTCTAGTAAAACAAAATATTAAAAAATTTTACATTCCGCACTGAAATTTTTTTTCCCCCTCTTTGTGGACACTTGACAAATAATTATTGCCAAATGACGAAGCTATTTAAGGGGTAAATAGTTTTTTTTTTTTTTTTTCTTTCTTTATTTATTTATTTTTCTTTATTTATTTTTCTTTACCTTTTTCGCTACTGCTTTTTTCCACTTCCTTTCTTGGGCAAAGTCCGCAGCTAACCACACCATTTCTTCTAATAAAAAATCCCAATGTGCCTTTACTTGCTGCGGTTCCTGAACTTTTGGCAACCTTTTCTCAGACCACAAACCCTCTTTCCTCAATTCGGCCGTCCTTTGCACCACATATGCTTCCTAAAGATGAGAAAATAATTTTAATTATAAATTTCTATTTTTTAAAAAACTTTAATCTCAATTACTTGTTTCGCTCTTTCAACAATTTCTTCCTGAGACCCAATACTGGAATCATAAACAGCCGAAATGGAATGCTGCCGCGTTTGTAGCCTCGCCGGAGACATGGACGAAATCGGCACTCGATGAGGCTTTGGACTTGACGTGGCCGTCACGCTCGTCGCACTGACCGCCGGAGCCGATGCTGTCGTCGAGTTCATCGTTAAACTAGACGTCGAAAAAACTGCACTTGAGCTTGGTTTTGGCGTAGAAGTGATTGCAGCGGCAACAATTGGCAAAGGTGACGCGGGCGACGGCGATTTCGCTTCCGACAAGTTGGATCCGGCGATGGGTGTGAAGGTTGCAAAGATTCCCGGCCGCAAAGGTTGCGTCGGAGTCGTCGGACGACATGTCTGAGTTGATATTGAGTCTGTCACTTCCATCTCGTCTTTTGAGACACTAATTTGAGTTTCGGTCGTCGTCGCCAAAAAACCTAGTGAAAGAAAAACCAAATAAGATTAAAAAATTTTAGGAAAAAAAAAAATTGGATAAAGTACTGTCCGCGCGCGAATAGAAGTGACTTCGAGTTACGAAGATTCTCACTAGGCGGCAAACTGAAAAGGGGAAAACCCAGACCATAG
>JAQFZP010002211.1:0-14611 GCA_034695745.1 Geophilus truncorum | reverse complement strand
TGAATTGTGAAGGTGTCAGATAAGATTACTGGTATAAATACACCCATCAGAGATGATTACACTTATCAAATATTGTTTTCGTAATTTTTACTAGTTATGGTATATGACTCCAATCACGACTGAAGTAGAAGGAATTTACATTTAAAAGACAAAATGCAAAAAGTTTTATTTTAACTGTTGAGTTTCGAGTAATAATATTAGTTAAGACAACAAAGTTCTAAAATAAGTTCCAAAAAAGTTGATGAAATGATTTTAAATCAATTTACTGTACACAAGTGCAAAAAGAATAAAAAAAATTCATTTTAATGATTAGGTACGGTATTTTAAAACTCTCTAATCTAAAGTACCAACTTTACACATAAAGCACATAAAACACATCCAACACATCCAATCAAACACATGTCAGATCAAATAAACACATAAAACACATCCAATCAAACACATATCAGATAAGATTTACCGGTATAAATATAAATGTCACAGATAACAGTTATCAAAATATATTTCTCACGTAGAACCAAATGTCATATAGTAATCACACAATAAGCAAAAGCAATTCCAGTTTCTCAAACATTAATTTGGCATTTAAAAAAAAAAGAACAATTTTTTTATGCTTTTAAATTGCGCGGTACCACGTAGATCTCGTAATTACCACGAGATTGGTCAGAAAAAAAGGTGTGTACGGTGTGTAGAAAATGGCGATGCCAACTCGTGAGGAGCTACTCTTAAGAAGATGCGGAAAGTTTTGCATTTTGGCTAGTTGGCATTTATTGGATGAAATTGCCCTCATAGATGGATGGGAGAATATTGTCACTAGTCTGATGAGTTACATTCGAGATAGATCCTCTTTGCCAACGGATGATGAATTTATAAAGGTATGTATTAATATGGCTGTCAATCAAACTCCAAAAAAACAACATGCCGCTTGCTGAACGGTTTGATGCGAATTTTCAATTCTGAGTACGGTAATGAGTATTAAAATACTGTACAATGCATCAATTGACTGTACATCATTTATTTAATGATATGCAAATTCATACGTTACATTAAATTGACATTTCAGAAAATGAAGGCTCTTTACAAAACAGGTGGGAATGAGACCAAGTTCAAGTCGGTATTCCATCTGGCTTTGGACACCTTGAAACAAAGTCATTCCTATTTGGTTACCTGGGAATTTATGTTTGATGCCTTGAAAGACAATAGACGCTTTGATATCATCTATAAATTAATATCAAACACTGACTCAAAAATGGCAACGAAATGTAAGGAAAGATAAAAATTTATTTTTACATTTTAAGTTTATCTTTTTTTTTTTTTAGGGGATAATTTAATTAAGATGCATTCCCGCGAAGAAGGAAACAATAACACCTGGTTTGACAATAATAATGGACAGTATGACACGCCAACACCGACAAGTAATAAGTTATAAATAGTTTTTTAATATTCTGAAAATTGTCGTCTTATGTGAGGATGGTGGAAAATGAGGATTGTGAAGCTTATTCTTAAACTTAACCCTTCGATTACTGCAGTGATGGACTGGGTCTAAAATTAATTTCTACCGGGAAAAGGGGCCACTTATGTAAAAGGGTTCAATTGGGTCTAGTTAATCTCATAAACATAAAAATACGCAGGGGGTCCACGGGGACATTTCGCAATACCGGTATTCCTGTGTGCACCAGTCCGCCATTGGATTACAGGCTGCTACAACCCTACGTCGATTAGGAGCCACGAAGACGAGTAAACAAAAGTTATCCACAAAATCTCTACCTCGGGGTTGAAGTGCCATTGAGAGCTCAAATTTATTTTCCATTGTTTGTCAATTTAAACAGGCTCCTTATACCTGATCTTAACTACCCCCACCCCTCCCCCCTTTTAGGGGAGAGACTGGAAGTTGGTCATCACTCATTGATAGGTTACGATGAAAACGTGGGGTGCTCTATAGGGGTACGGTACCCTACGAAGTACCCTGTGGTGTGTATCTGTGTAAGACCTTAAATGACAGCTGGGTTTGGGTTTTGACAATACAAGCTTTATTTCCGGTATTGGCCCTTATATACGGTACATGAAGTCACGTGACCTAGATAAGGGAGTGGGGGTGGGGCTAAGCTAAGCGTGGTCGGGGACCTTACACTTTACATGATGTAACTCATTTTATCATCAATTTTAATTCTCTTAATCCCTACAATCATATCTTATAAATGTTTACCCGATTTCTAATTTTTAACCCAAATACTTTCCATCAAAATCCACATGAATCCAATTCCAACACTACACAATTTTAACCCCTTCATACCCTACCGGTATTTTAATATTCACATGTATAATTTTAATCTCCAAATCACTGCGTGCCCAATTATAACCATTATCCACTTATAAGTTAGAGCATGTTTTATACGTTATATGTACAAGTGGTAAATGTAAGTTAAAAAAAATTAAAATCAACAACACTTTATTATAAATATAACATTTATCTTTTTTAGGACCTCAACCAACTGAATGCGGTTATCCTTCTGAAGCTATGATTCAGCATCAGCTTCAGCCACAAAGTTTTGCTCACCAAGTTTCCTCTAGTCTGACTACTATTAACAATCCAACAAATAATATTATTGCCATTCCACATGATAACAGCATTGCCAATACTCCAAATAGCAATACTCATTTGGACGAGGTATGTATTAAAGTGATAGAAATATTTTAATAAATTTTCAGAAATGCTTTATCAATTTTTATTCATTTCATTTTAAAGAATTCCAACATTAATGATCCTCGACGCGATCTTCAAAGGTCATTAAACCAGATTGCCTTTAACACAAGTCAACAACTGTGTGTCGCTTTTGTGTGCTTTGTAAGCAAAGAAGTTTACGGAATTTTAAATTATGTTTTTTGTCGACGTTAAAGCTGAAAGCTTAAAATAATTGTTTATACATGTTTTAAAAAAATTAATAAATTGGTTGCTTTGTGAGTACCGCTTCTCCCAGTAATTAACAAAATAATGTAATTGTTAATTAGCGATTTTTTAATAAATTTTTTTACGAATAGAAATTATTTTTGTTGTGTTTCTCTATTTTTTCTATTTATTTTTCTCGAAATTTCTCGTTTCAACTCCCAATTTTCTAAATTCTAATCATTACCATACAGGTACCGTAGTGTGGAGTGAAAACGGTTGCTCGTTTTTAAATATAAAAATTAGTAGAAAACGATTTTTTTTTTATAAAAAAAAAAATTTAAAATTATTATTTCTATTACAAATAAAAAATTCAAACTAAACTTTAATACATTTTACTATAAAATTTTTAAACTGAGTATTTTGTCTTAAGTAATAAATATAAACTTAGCTTACCAATCAAAAATAGCGTAGAAGTTTAAAACGAAACATGTAAGCTAAAATCAAGCCAAAACTTACTCCGAAAGCAAAACATCCAATACCAATACCAGTTGCTAAACCTAGAGTTAAAAATTCTAATTAGCTACTCATTACCAATTTACATATACTAAATCTATGAACTATTGTTACCTTTTGATCGCAGTTTACTACTTTTTCCGGCAGGAGGAGTTGGAGGTTGTATTGTTGAAGATGAACAAAAATTTAAAATGGCTGCAGTTAATGAGTCTTTAACTGCTACAAAAGACCACTTCTAGATTTAAAAATTAAATTTTTTTTTTTTAATTAGTCACTTTTAAAAACCAAATATTTTTTATTTTTACTTTTGTATTTTCTTCGATCCATTGTATTCCGAAATTACCGGCATTTAATTTATTTTCGATGTTTTTTACTCTTTCGTCTTCGTGATTTAGAAATTTAAACTGAATAATTAATTTATTTTTTGTTACGACGCTTTTTAATTCCGAAATTCGAAGTAAAGAAACGCCAGCTGATTTTGCCACCAGTTGGCGCCATTTTAATCGAAACAATGGTTTAGAAATGATGGATGAAGAATAACTTTTATTTTCATCTAAAAATAAATAAATAAATAAATACCGGTAATAAAATAAATCTCAAAAAAAATATATATATAATATAATAAAAATTTACTTTCAACTTCGAATTGCAAATGGCGAATTTTTTCTGGTTTATAACATTTTTCTGCAGGAATTTCGAATTTTTCAGACATTAAATTTTCTTTCATTAAAAACTGAAAATCGTAGATTTGATGCACTATTTTGTCACTAGGTTTCACCACACCCTCATCACTGCTACTTATTACCTTTGGAAATAGAAATAAATCTATTTTAAATATTATTATGCATTGTAGAATTTGTTGTAAAAAAAAATAAATATATTTATAATATTTCAACACTCACTTTATAACTTCGTCGAATCGGTATGTAGTTTCCATCATCAAAGTTTGTCTTAAGGAAAAAAAATTATTCAATTATAAATTATTTAAAATTTTTATAAAAATAATTACTTTATCAAAATACCATTCCCATAATGCTTTTACATCACTTTTGCCAATTTTATCATTTTTCACTCCTTGCCAGACCAAACTTTCAATTTTCCTCGTCATATGTCGCTGCAAAATTAAAATTTACGTTATAATAAATAAATTTCACTTGATTTAAGTACATTACCTTGCCAATATACTTAAAATCAGCATTTCCAAAGTAATTTTCAACCATTTTAATTGGCTTGAGCAAACTGACAACAGAGGGCGACGCAGCAACATCAATATTCAAATCAAGACCATTTGTTATACCACATTTATCACTTTTAATTTCAAACACAACATCTATAATTAAATTTTGTTACACCTAACTCTAATATTTTAATAATTATTTTAATTACTGACCTTGATTATAATCAATAATTCTTGTTTCAGTTGTATTTTTATTTACAGATCTAAAATCTATTCGTATTAATCCATCATCTAAATCAAACCATTCCTGAAAAGAAATAAACAAATTTTATTTTTAGTAACAAAAGTTGCCGTTAGAGGAACGTACATTGCTCCATGTAAACACTTTTTCGTTGTCTTTGACACCTTCAGTACTGAACTGGAAAACATTAGACTGAAATTTCTTTGGAAACTCTTTAGTACTTTGCCAGTCACTGCAATAAATTCCTTCTTTTGGTTGGAATAAGTCATCCACTGAATTCTTCCGCGGTTCATAGTTATTGGGAACTACTTGTTGTCTTATTTTAGTTGTATCATTTTCCCTCAATTCAAACTTCATCTGAACCAATATTGGAACTGATCCCCATGATGGATCAATTGGTGTAATCCAATCAGAAGCTGATTAATATCAACATCATTATTATTACATACTAAATTGATACATTGTTACCTACTTGTCCAATGGGAAGTAGTGGTAGTATTTTTGTAGTTGGTCACCCATTTGTCAACAGTGATGTTTTCCCACTTTCCTTGACCTCCATAAGTTGGCTTTACTAATGGCGTTTGGCCAAGAATTTCAAGTCCAGGAAAGATTTGACTAAATAATAAATTAAAGGATTCCATTTCTGGGAATATGCCATACAGTTCTTGTCGACAGATGGACTCCGGATCATCCAAACAATTGTCTGATGTACAGCTGAAAGCATTATCTGAAATACCGATCTGTTTAATGTCATGTGACAGATTGTGTATAACAAAAGTATCATCTGGTGACTTTATGCATTACCACTATTTTCTTTCGTCTAAACTTAACATATCATTAAGCAGTGGAAAAGAAATCAATAAGGTGTTTTTGCAAAAAAAGTAAATTAAAAAATATTTGTACCGTACCACGTTATAACGAACCCGCTTACAACAGAAACCTGTACATAACGAATTTATTCGCTATGTCAATCATGTACTACCGGTAATTCATCTCGATATAATGAAAACCCACATCACACATACTGCGACCTCACCAACCTCCCCCCTTCAGAACATGAAATTTTCGTCTCATATACGACGTTAGCAATTTCAGTCTCGAAAACTCAAAACTCTTCTGGAAACCTCACACCCATCTCACACTCAAGAAAATAATCAAAATTATTCGCTTCATTCTGAATCCGAATCCGAAGGCCTTGCAATGGGCTTTCCCGTCTCTCCAATATTGGCGAATTGGACACTCGATCACATAGAATTCCTCGCATTCAAACTCACCCCTACATCCCCAACGCTCTGGTGCAGACACCTAGACGACTGCCAAAAGGTTTCTAAAATCCTAAACTCCATCCCTCCCTCTATTCAATTTACACTCGACAGCACACAACCATATTTACTACACATCCCATGGATTGAGAACATCCAATCCTTTTCCGACACACAAGAGATGAAGAGGGCCTCTTCTTGGAAAGTCTAGCCATCGCAAAAACCCATTTCCAATAAACACAGAAATGTTCATCTCCAAATCCGCCCAGTACAAACCTCTTCGACCTCAAGAGGGCGCAATAGGATCCAATTGCATACACAACCAACATAACACACTTTACACGTTTTTACAACATTCTACAGTACATAAACACATTTTTTTTTACACTTCAGCACGTTCCTGAAGATGGTTACTCAACGTGTAACCGAAACGTCAAACACCTCCGATAATTTCGGAATTAATTCCCAACTGATGAATAACAGCAACATTTCATCTTTATTAAATGATTCTGATTATATGTAAGCATATGTATTATAAGTTAATTAGTTATATGGCATTTTCACTTTACGGCCAACTTTCCGGTAACCTAACTTGGTCGTAAAACGTGATATAAATGTAATAAAATTATATTTTTTAAAGGAATATTGGAATATTTAATGACATATTTTGAAAATTTGAAGAGATTTTTTGAGAATATTTTGAATATTTTCATGATTTTTGGAGCATAACTTTCCACCTCTTAGTACCAAGTTTCCGCTAACTCCTATTAACAACAATACCGTAATTCTTACCATCACTAGCAAACTTAAATATCCGGCTACTATTAAAGTCAATAATGACATCTTGCACATTTCCTATAGACAAAATCTTCAATGCAATTTGATTTCTCTGCTTATCGTAATCCAAATCAACCAACGAAGTAACACTTGGGTTTGGATAATCAGAGTAAATGTTGACTTCCAAATCTACACCGAACACATCTGTCATTTTGGGTAACTGTGGATTATCACCTGATAAAACAATACCTTTTTAGTACCTTAGTTCCAAATTCTAAAAAACTAATTACAAACCTCGAAGAAATCTCACTTTAACGACAAACAATAAAAAAACTATTAACCTCATAGTGATTTTTAACTCTTGACTATGCAACACCCCCCGGAAACACTTTTTATAGACTTTTATCATTTGTAGATAAAAACCGACAAACTTTAATCGCACCAAATCAAATGTTTTAATCAAAAAATCAAACAATGTTTTCAAAGAGAGAACAAAATTAGGTTTAAAAAATATATTCTAGACAGTCAAAATTCTAAACTTATGTAATTTGCAGAGCATCTATTACAGTTTGAGTAGTAAAAATTTTATTTCTATAGCGCACAATGTGTCAGAAGTGCAGATAATAAAAAGTTATGAAGTTAACTGTCAACAATTTGAACTTGAGTTTTGTGAAAAATGATAAGATGGTATTTATTGTTGTAATTCAGATTGAGTTGGATTCGAACTTTTGTGATGTTAACACGTTTATACTGGTTTTGGTACAAAAAACAGAAGTACAATTTACACTTATATACACTTTACATCAACAGTGGTGACACCTGGAGGATTGCGACCAGATAGGTGACGTCATCCTACCATTTAGACAGGTGCGCGTCACGTCCCCTTAAAAGCGCGTCGTGCTTCTCCGCACAACACCGCGCATATTTACCCTTTTTTACACTGGTGAATAATAGTAGCTTTATTTAAGCTTAACATTTATTTTAAGTTATTTACATAAATAATGGCAAACTGTAAGCCTATTGATTTCAATTACAACATCCTGAACTAATTGAAAACTCACAAAATGAATGGTTCGCGATTAGTGCTCAAGTGGACTATACAAATTGAATGCTAATGTCTTCCTAACAAGTCACATTAATCAAAGTTCCATACGAGTTTGTAATTTTGACTACCAGTCTACATGAGTATAGATCATGATGACTCGTGATATCTATTAACTCACTCTGCTTACAACTAAGATATTCATAATTAATACACTTCTTTATTCACGAACAACAAAACCGTCAAACGAGAAAAGAATAAATTCCTTACAGGATTGACAAGTGGGACGAGAGTAAAGTCCTCGAAACAAAAGGAGTTTAAATTCCATATTTTATAACCTCGACTTTTTATTTGCGTGGCAACGCGGCCATAAAACTTACAACCACACCTTCTTCGTCTGCGAAAAATGTCAGCAAACTTGTTGCTGCTGCTGTAACACATTTTATGGTATTTACTCATCCAATGCTTACTTTTCTTTATTTCATGTACATTCTTTGCCGACAGTTCCAACCAGTCCAAACTCGAATCCCACAATTCCTGTCTCCAAGGAGCAAGAAAAGTCTTGGATTTTTTTCTTCCTTTTTGTATTAAGCTCGGATTAAGCAGATGCCATAAATTCCTGATTTCCTATAGCGACGAATTAAGAAAATAATTTCGTTGCAGTTATAGAATAACTTCATTCGGAGGTTTGTTGACTTTGCGGTAAGTTGCACTCACATCAGCTCTCAACTCCTAAAAGTAATTTTTTTCTAAAGTAGGTGCCATAGTTAAAAGTTGAAAGTATTCTAGAGTAATTTAACTCTATACAGTATTTTTTTTTTTAAGGTTGTAAAATTAATTGACGGTTTCTTCTGTTTCCTTTCAATGAAGAGAGCTATCCGTCGACAGTGTTGCCATAGAAAACTGTCATGGAGTTGCTCTCTTTACAGACTGGAAATCAATCTACAAAGTTGATCAAATCTCCACACTATCATAGAAGCTAGAAGAGCCTTAAGCCACCTAGTGACAACTTCTCAATCACAAAAATTCCATTCTTTGCACTGAAAAATGGTGTATTTGAATTTACTGGTAATTGAATCTGAGAAATGTAAATATTTATGTGAAAATACAATTGGAAAAAGAATTTAACTATTCGCTATCAAAATTTCTGTTGTTTGACTCGGATTTCACAAAACCGAAAAATAAAACCAGTGCTACGTCAACATTTATACCGGAACGAGTCAAAAATAAATCATCATATTTCGCCGTTGTAAGCAAATGATGTTGACAGCCTTTCACGGCACTTGTTTCTTGTTCGCCTGCGTTCTGTCGATTGTTCACGATGTCTCGAGTAGTATGTACACTCTGCCATTACCAGAACGTGCTCACGTGCAGATTCCAGACGACGGTAAGAAATAGAGAATTGAGAAAAATGCCATTTTAGATATAGTACTATAAACAAAAGCAACCTTCTCATTCTTTTAAACAACATAAAGTTGATGTATGATTATTAATATTGATATTTTTAAGTTGGTCTTTAGTTGTTTATTTTATCATTTTTGACTTATAAATGAATTATACGGTACAGTTTTACGGTAATAAGTTTTTGTTGATTTTCGGAGTTTTTTAAAAGCTAAAAATGATGATTCAAAGCAACGTTTAAAAACACTTCCGGTCTGGTTGACCTATAGACTCAATACCACAAGGTCACTTAGTTCACCACTGATACTTGGTGCTCTATGAATTTAAAAACCCCAACCGAACCGAATGCTTTAAATTTACATCTCAAATAAAAGAAAAAGAAAAATGAGAAAGTGTCCAAAACAAAACCATAAAACCCCCTAACTGGGAGCGGAAATTAAGAGTACTTCCGGATAATCACCTGACTTAAACCCAAAGGACTACACCCATCTCAAGACCAACCGTAACTCCTGATAATTTCGACCTCTCAACCGAACCGGAAGTACTGTAAATTAAGGTTCTCAAAAGAGCATTTCAGTCGAAAATTAATTCTACTTTCGATTATCATGAAAACCTTTTTACCGGTACTTAGTGAACTAATACTGGTAATTTCAAACTCCGAAATGCCTTAAATGACCCCTGCAAATAGCAAAAAACAGCAGAATATTTAGAAAATATATTAAAAATAAGTTTTGAAAGAAAATAAATTCTTCTTCCGGTTTATGCTATTAACGCCAAAATATGATGACAGTACTTCACCATCAACGGTAGGTAAAGTCAAAATTTTAAATCGAACCTAACCGGAAGTGGCTTAAAATCAAACTTCAAACAGCCACAACTCAGCAAATTTCGTAGAAACAAGTAAAAACCCCATTCGGAGCAAACATTAATGTAACTTCCGGTTATTCTATCACGTGCAAATCGGTATAACACTTACTTTACTATCAGTACCTACTAAAAACCCTGACAACCTCAAACCCCAAAACCGGTCGAAAATGGCTCAAATAATCTTTTGAACTATAGCCAAAATTCAGCAAAACCCGAAGAGAAGCCGCCATTTGGAGCAAAAATTAATCTCATTTCCGGTTATGTCAAAAACTCCAAATTACGCTAACACCTACATAACCATCTGGACTCGGTGTCCTGACACATTCGAGTCCATACACTAACCGGAAGTAATTCAAAAGGCCGCTCCAAACGAATAAAATAAGTTTAATTTATTTTTTAGAGACGCCAAACACGACTTCAATCGTGTACAACACGAAAAAAGAGATCTGTTGCGACGGCCAAGTGTATCAACAACCCGGGGTCTACAGCTACATCTCCTGCTGCGGATCCTCGCAATTCTCCATAAACAAAGAAGCCTGTTGCTTCAACATCGCATACCCGATCAAAACAAGTCACGTCTGCTGCGGCAACAAGTACCACAACCCTCGACAGACGGCGTGTTGCTACCATCCGTACACCGGAGACGCCTTCCTCGTCCTCATCGCACCGGGCACCGAGGAATTCGTACTTTGCTGCGGCATCCGAGCGTACGACACGCGCACCCACATCTGCTGCACCATGGAAGTGTCCGAACACAGTCCGATCAGACCGAGTAGCGACCAGTTCGTGGACCGGTTCACCCGATTTATCGTGTACGAAAGAAAATTTAGACACTCTGCGTGCTGTAAAGGCAAAGTCTACGATGCAGAATCGGGGGCATGCGCAGATTTACAACTCACTTCTCGATCTCTCTGGAGCCGGTTGAGGCCGGACCGGACCCATCCGATCGGAATCTGCGGGCACGTAACTTACGACACGAAAACCCAGTGGTGTTGTTCGGGTCACGACAACAAAACTGTGAATTCCCATCGGAACATGTATCGGATTGCGTCGTTGCCGTGCTGTGGGGCTACGAGCTATGATCAGGAGACGCACGTGTGTTGCGGGGGAGTGATTCACGTTCAGAATGAATTCGGATCGCTTGTGTGTTGCGGCAAGGGCGGGATGCACGACGCGCGGTACCAGGACTGCTGCGATAATAGCTACAACGTGATACCGAGTAGACATCTGTTGGGTCGCGGCGACATGTGTTGCGGGTTCCTCAACCTTCCCTATCACTCCCATCGGCAAGCGTGTTGCGGGAATACCGTAATCGACGTGCCGCAGTCGATGCACGGAGATTACCGGTGCTGCATCAACCCTTACCGTTCTGATCAAGTCGCCCTATATCTCAGAGGTAAGTTGTGGTTTCATAATCATAATTCATAACCGAGTTGCAACTTTTATTTTAGATGAAGAAATCTGCTGCAACGGCGTCAAATACCTACTGACCGCTCGACGCTCGCATTGTTGCGGTCAAGACGTCTATGCTCCGGACAAAATGCTGTGCTGCGATGGCCGGTTGCACGTCAAAGTCACGCCTTACGACTCCTGCTGCGGCCCGAACGCTTACAACGGTCAGTCATACGTCTGCTGCGGCCGCGAAGAGTGGTCAAACATGAAACGCAACTTAAATAAACGTCGTTGTTGTCTCCCACGTCTCTACAGTCCACTGCTCATGCAAGCCAATTGCACCTGCGACGTCCGTGAGCCTCAAGTCTACCCTCGAATGGCACCGACCAACGCCTGTTGCCGCTTGGAACTCTTCGACACCCGGAGCCACAGATGCTGCAATGGCACCGTCATTGACCGGTACCTCAAGCTTTGCTGTCTAGTCACAAACCTGAACTACTGGGAACCGGTCCAGTACGTAGTGGAGAAACGGACCTTCAACTCGGAGTGCTGCGGGAACGTATCTTACAACCCGGACTCGCAGATCTGCTGTAACCAGTCCCTGGTGGCGTGGATGGGACTGGATGATATGGGATGTTGTGGCAACACCGCCTATGATCGACAAACGCATTTGTGTTGCGGTATAAAAGTGCGAGAGAAGAGAATTGGTACTACGGCGTGTTGCGGAAGTGAAGCGTATGATCCGTCGACTGAGATATGTTGTAAAAATACAAACACAGTCCTGCCACTGACACCTGGCGAGGAATCAGTCACTGGGTGTTGCACCAAATATTAAAATTGATTGTATTTGAACAAATTTTTTTATTATTTTTGGTGAAAAAAAAATCATGTCTGTTAATAATGGTGTAGAAAGTGGACAAGTATCGGAAATTCGAATACTAAAAGTGCTGCCACTGGTGAAAAATCGGTCACTAACCTATTATAACAACCTAATTTTTAATTTTTGTTTTGTATTTTTTTGTTTAAAAAATGTCACCATATTTTTATTTTCTTGCGTCGAAACTGTACCCTAAATCTAAACATTAATTAAAGTTATTTTTTGTTAACCAGCAGTAAACTGATTTCAAATACAAATATGTTAATGATGCCATCTGGTGAAAAATCGGTCAAATTGATTTTTAATTTTTTTTTTTTTGTGTATTTTTACACGTTTAAAAACTTTTCATATTTATTTACTGTCTGCTGAGATTCTTGCGTTTGCGCTTTGCTGGGGGTGTCAGAGTATGTCCAGTGCCTTTTGGTAGGAAACTGGCAGTGGGCGAAGGGACTCGAGTGGTGATGTCATTTTCAAGAGAATAATTTTCAAGACTTGCGCGAACTGCTTTCCAAATTGCCTCTTCGCGAAGAAGTTGCGCTGCTGCTTCGATGTCCGGTGCCATGAACCGGTCTCTATCCAATGGTCTAAAAAAAAAAAAAATCTGCTGTCGAAATTTGTTACAGAAGGGTCTAGAAATATCCTGAACTCACTTGACCACTGCCCGAACAGTTTCGTAGACCTTTTCCAACGGTGCGGTGCTTTTGAGTGGCCGAAGGAACTCAATCGCTTGACATGCGGCGAGTAATTCGATTGCGATTACATTTTCAACGTTCTCGACTACTCTTAGAGCTTTTCTGGCAGCCATTCCTCCCATGGACACGTGATCTTCGGTCGAGGCGCTGGTGCTCAAGGAGTCAACAGATGATGGATGGCACAACACCTTGTTTTCAGATACTATAAAAAAAAATTACCATAAAAAAGTTACAAATGGCTTGGAAAAATCTACCGAGTGATGCTGCGGTGACGTGCGCCATCATGAAACCAGAGTTGAGACCACCATCTTTGACGAGGAATGCTGGGAGTTCACTTATAGCTGAAATAAATAAAAGTTTTGAAATTTTGATGATTTTAATTTTTTTTGTTTTAATTACCAGGATTGACCAATCGCTCGATGCGGCGTTCGCTCATAGATGCAAGTTCGTGGACTCCAATGGCTAGATAATCTAGTGCCTAAAATTTAATTTTTGATTTTAATGTTATTTAATTTAATCTTCTATATATATATTCCTAAGTTGTATGTGTGTGTGTCTGTCTGTCTGTATTTCTATAGGTTCAGTTATTTGTGGTCCGATTTTCACCAAATTTAGAAAAGAACGCGTCAAATGCAGAGGAAAGATGCAATGCGAAAAAACATTTGACCGGTCCCTTTTAGATTTTCCGGAAATGGACAACTGGAATGCTTAGAACACGAAGTCGCATGCGGATGCATTGTTAGCGCCGAGAACACGCGGGAGAGGGTTGACAATGCCACATACCGTAGTTTACTACAACATTTTCACTACAAGAACATTCCAGGCAACAATGCATAATAGATTCGCATGGGATGGTGGGAAAAGCTGACAACACCAGTGATGCAAGCAAAACCAACAGTGCATAATAGCCTCCCAAACAAAACCATTTAGGATTATCACCAACTCAAAACAGCACTGACGAAAAGGACCAGGGAGTCATGGATCTCCTGTAGCGAGCGATGAGCGCAGCGAATTGCGAGGCGTTTAATAGTGCACAAACAGAACAGCCGGGACGGGAACAGAATGAAAGTCGGGACGAAAAGCACCAGGAAATCAAAGACACAAAAGTAAAAAACACAACCACTGAAAATAACACAATTAAAAACCCCCAAAAAAACAAGCTACTGTATCCCGTAGCGTAGCACGGGCACTGTGCAAAGTCGTATTTCTTTTTATACCGGTTTTTGACTGGAGCGGCAATCTTTTCTATTTCTTTTTACACCGTATGCGACACGGTTCGGATACAGGCGCACCGCCTTTCTGAGGTGTAGCGCGATCCGGAATCGCGCTCCGGAGTAAAAAGAAATACTCGTGTTTTTCAAAATGGAGGTCGCCGTGGAGAAAAATCTGGTTCTCGTACAACTTTCGGTAGGAAATCTCAACTTCAGGATTGAGGTTGACGAAGATGTGGCGTTAAAATTGAATCAAGGTATGAATATTTCCT
>JAQFZP010002210.1:0-14617 GCA_034695745.1 Geophilus truncorum | reverse complement strand
TAAAACACAACGCAATTATATTTTACACGCCAAAATATGACGCGCACCAGTGCGATGCGCCAGTGTACATCGGACCCATATTAATGACCCATAATAATAATAATAATAATTTTCTACCTTACCGTAAAGCTAGGTTCACACATATGTTCTCACTTGTAGTAGACGTAGTAAGTAGACGGTTTCTAATCTTGATCAGCTGCTTCTTGGCACTATTTATCCAATATTTATCATTTTTTCATTGATCACTGCACGTAAACCAAACCATTGATCTGTATCGCATGCATCGGCAAAATAAAATGTCGTCTGGCGTTCTACAATGGACGGTGCCGATTGTTGGAAAATCGATCGAACGTCCTGCTGGAGAATGATTAATAAACAAAACTATAATAACTAGAAATATAACTCTTTGGTTAAATGCTATTTAAATAAATTAGAGCACATTAGATTTATAAATAATATTTTCTCCTATTTATTTTTTTATCTTATTTTTTTTATCTAGTGTGAAAATAATTTATTTTATTTGCCTATTATCATTTCTTTGAGTTTTTCAAGCGCATTTTGTTATTACTAATTAATTTTTAGTTCCTATTCGTAAGCTTTTATCTAAGGAATAATAAAATTACTAATACCTGTTTTTTGCCATGGCTGAAGATTAGGCCTAACCTTCAGGCCTAGCCTTTAGGCCTAACCCAGGAGGATAAAGTGACATGTCTAGTTTGTATAGGAACAAACTCTATTTTAATTAAAACAATTAAAGATACAATAGTAGCAACCAGCAGACTATAACATTGTTGTAGGGGCCAAAGACTTGGATTAATACAACGAGTAGATAAACAACAGATTCTAGACACAGATGGCGTTGCGAGTTGCAACAATATCACAAGTAAAACTAAACCGATTGCGATTGGTTTATTTAATTCTGTTACGATACTATGCAGGAAAAAAGCAAGTAAAATCTTGATTTGAGTCATGAAATGATCGAAGTGTAATGCCAAACGTTTGTATCTATTCTACTTTAATCATAATGAGTTTATTGGCATTTACTTCAACTATTTACAGCTGTTAGCTTTAAAATTTCATGACAAAATTTCTGTAACTTTTCTTTAAATCTTTGTATGAACTTAATTGTGTTGATAATAAAACAGATCTAAAATTTTTCTTCAGCTGAGCATTTAGTAATAGCAGAATTGATATGTTAACTGATAGTGATCAATTAAACTTTACATATCAGTTTATAAAAAATTAAAATTTAGTGAGCAGTATAAATAGTTATATGTGTGGAGATACCGATGAAACAAAAAGTTAACTTTATCTTGATTTTTATTTCAATTTTCTATTTACTTTCTGTAAAAATATAACTTTCTACAATAACATTCTTCAATTTTTCAGCATATTTCATGACTTTTGTGCTACTGCATTTAGTTTTCAACTCCAACATCTTTACACTAATTTTTTTCAG
This sequence comes from Geophilus truncorum, assembly GCA_034695745.1. Classification (NCBI taxonomy): domain Eukaryota; kingdom Metazoa; phylum Arthropoda; class Chilopoda; order Geophilomorpha; family Geophilidae; genus Geophilus; species Geophilus truncorum. The sequence goes on along the minus strand of JAQFZP010002210.1, from coordinate 13,158 downwards.
TATTTTATGAGTGTACATGCTTGGTTTTCTATTATATTATATTATATTATATTATTTCACAGCTTTTAATTCTGCTTTACATCAAATTTTCACCAACTTGTTCTTAGTTAAGCCTATATTTTGTCTTTAATTTAACCCTTTTAGTACATGATCATTCTTTGCTTGGTTCATTTTCTTAAAAAAAAAAATCTAAACTTTACTTTACTTCAACTCGAGCACACTGATTAATGAAAGGTCTTGGTCTTGATCTCCACTGGAAACAAGACTCCTCAGTCTTAAAAACAATGTACTTACAGTAGAATATCGCTATATAAAGTCGCACTTTGTCTATTTCACGGGAAAGTACTAGAAAGCAATATCGACGCACATGATACACAAGATACCACAATTACAGAACAATCAAGAATCACTTTCTTTCTTTCGCAACCTGACACACAACTATGACAGATTTACAAAGAAAGAGTGGGTCTTGCAAAAATTAACACTCGAGCGTTTCAAAACGTCCGACGTGACCAAGTTCTTCAACAAGACTGCTCTGCCTATCCCGGCCTATCCTATCCTCTCCTCTCCTCTCCTCTCCTCTCCTCTCCTCTCCTCTCCTCTCCTCTCCTCTTCTCGTTCCCTGCATCCGAGCGCCATCTGTTGAGAGTACTTTCTATCAACTCTGGGTCACCCAGTCCTAGCGATGTTGGAGAGCCATTTTAGCTGTGCTCATATGGAGATGTGTGTTAGCACCAACGTACATGTGGCTCTTGGGGTTTGGGATTTATTTAGGTGACAAAACCCCATCAACAAGCATCACAACATGGCAGCAAAAATCAAAAAATGGATACTTTTGTTACATTTCTGCAATGTTTTACTTCCTTGTTTCTCAGGTAAGTTTTTTTTTTATGCATCTTTTATTTATAAACTCATCTAAGTTTACAGGGTTAAGTGAAGTAAAACAAGTTATTTTTATACAGTTTGCTAGGTGAATGTCTGATCACATAAATTATGCTAAATAAAAAATTTTTGAATTATTTTTTTTTTAAATATTCTTTTTTTTCCAAATTTTATTCAAATTTACTTCTGAATACTCAAAAATGTTTTTAAATTTTTTTATCTTTTTAAAAAAAATTAATAAATTTTAAAATTTAGTTCATAAAACTTTTTTTTTGTTTAAAATTACTTTTTTCTAGTGAATTAAACATCATGTTATTCAGACCAGAATAAATGCTCATTTGATGCCATTGTTCTTCTTTACCCTCTCTACTTATTAAACAAAGTGCATTATGGGTGGGTGTGTCACATAGAGGGGGAACATAAAACCACACCCATATAACACACCTTGGTCTATTATTGTTTAATGAAACTCTGCCACAGATTTATTTCTTTTCTGCATTTTTATTTTTTTTTCTACAAACTAAAAACTTTTAATGTGAACATTTTATCTTCACCATCCTAAAACCTGTTTAGTATTCTTGTCAGTGTTTGTGTTGTAACTCACAAGTTCCTCATTCCTGACCCCCTCTCAGCTCTCCCCTACCATTTCACAAGCAGGTACAGTAATATAAAACAACATGTGAAGACACATAATTACTGTTGATTTTATTTCTTCATTTTCCCACCAGGGATGTGATTGCAATTGTTGTGACATCCACAAAAACAAAAGTAGGTCACTTAGTGAAGGAATTTGTTTAAATTTAGGTCTGCTTGATGGAATTTAATGTCATTCAAGTAGAATTTATCAATATATTAAAGTACAGTGGTGAAATTATAGTTTAAGTGAATTTGCTGTTTTGTATTTATCTAAAATTGTTTATTTATTTATTTAGATAAATTAACTCCCCTTCTTAATTTTTGACTTAAATCTTATCATCTTTTAAAACAAAGTTAAGTCTAACTTCCTGGAAGTTATTTATTAGCCCACACTAAAAGTTTGATCAGTTTATAAATAAACTTTTTTAATTGAATAACATTCTTTCATCTCTTTAATAATAAACAAATTTCTAAAATATTTTCTCCTTGATGAAAAAATAAAAACAAAAAATTTCTTTATTGAGATAGCTCTGTCTGGGTTAATGGGTTAAGTTGTGATTTAAGCTGTTTTTTAAACCTAAAATTAAATTTTTGTAAGTGACCTACAATATTATACTGTATATTGATTAATTTTAAAGAAAAATGAAAATTTTAAAAACATTATACCACATCTTCCTATGAAAATTTGAAATTGAAAATATTTTAATTGAGGTTAGAAATCAAACTTCTCCTATCATTAAAAATTTTAATTGGATGATGTTGTAAGAAAAATTTAACAACAAAACAGGAAGTGAGCAATCCAACACTTGTGGGAACACAAAATCTTCATATTAACATCTGGTTCTCTTTTCTACAGTACCTCTTTTTATATTGTAATTGTTTCAATAAAATATTAACCTAATTATAGTATTAAAAATCAGAAATCAACATATTATTGTAATTTCCACATAATTTGCATACAAAATAAAACTTTCAAAAATTATTTATTAGATTTTAAAACAATATTCAAATTTTTTATATATTTTAAATAATTTTAGCACATTTTTTAAAAATTTTTATTTAAATTTTTTTTTTTGAGTATTTTGTATTATCACTTTTCAGGAACCTGTGGTTATCCGGGGTCACCAGCCAATGGCACTGTTTCATTAATGCAAAACACAAAAGCAACTTATTCTTGTGATACTGGATTTGTACTATTTGGAGACTTACACAGACATTGTTTGGACAATGGCACATGGTCTGGTGAAGTTCCAACTTGCGGTAAATTTCATTTTTAATCTTTTTTTTTTTTTTTTTTTTTTTGTAGTATTAGTTCAGGTAAATGAATTGAAATTTTTTTTTCTGGATAAAAATAAAGGGTAAAATAACCTTTAAAGTTGCCATTTATTATATGTTTGTTCGAGTGATTAAGGCCGTCACGCACTACATACAGACTTGCAATAAAAAGGAGATTTCTATTTTGTTACCAATATTAAAGTTTAAAAGTCGACTTTGCTGCAATAGATGGATTAGTATTGTGATAATACCAAGAAGTTGTTACAAAGGTTTATGACTAATATTTTGATAAGTTTTGAAACATTGCATGACTCACGAGAACCATCAATTAAGTCACATAAAACGTTATGTAATGTATATTCTTAATATTGTCCTTATTGAAATGGCAGCTGCGTTCAGTGACAGTGATGTAGAATTATTAGTTGACTTAGTGAAACGGCGTGATCATCTTAAGTAATTAAGATACCTACCTTAGTGAGTTAATTTTTTTTTATTAGATCTCTTGTGAAAATTTAAAAGAGATACGTACAACGTACAATTTTAATACGTTATACGGCTATGTCTCAATACGTTTGAGATTTTGCGATGAATGATTTGTAAACGGATGCCGGAACCCACGGTCCGTTTAATCAATGCATTGTTGCGAACACATACAACTCAATTTATCCGTCATGCGTTTTGGGTTTACGTTTACATGAGATACAGACATGCGAAAGAGTAGAAGTACTGTACATACTTCTAGGCTTTCACACTATTTTTACAAATTTGGCCAACTAAATATTTTAAATTAAAATCTTAATTATTATCAAATATTTTGTTTTTATTTTATTTTATATGTTTCTAAAATAGTAGAGATTTAATTTGTTTATGGTACCGTAGTAAAAACTTTGTAGTTTATACTAAATTAGAAAATAAATCGGCGAAACAAGATGGCTGCTTCAATGAAATTTGCGCATATTCATGTTCATGTTCATATGTACGGTACTAATACATACAGTAGCAAAAAACATATAAACATGTCAATTTCTATACAAAACTAAACGTATCATGCCGTAACAAATAAAATGTAGAACTGTAAACTGAAATATTGCAGTGATTCAAACAACAAAATATAAAAATTATTACAGATTTGGCAAATTGAATCGTGTAAAGATCTGTATGCTTTGTCGTTTGCGTCATTGACATTTCAGTTTAAAGTTACAATACAAGTTTTATTCGTTTACGTCGTGATACATTTGATTTCACAAAACTCCTATTTATACATAAATCAGAGGCATATCTACAGAAAACGGCTCCTATATGGTAATTACCTGAAATTGCGCTCTTGTCTAAATACTCACCATATTACAATTAAGATCTAAGATAACTTTACTATAATATCTGGTCAAAATTACAATTCAATCTAGTTAATCTTTATATTAGGGTAACCCATTATGATATTACATGAAAATTAAATACAACTGCGCACCTTTCTTGCTCAAAATCTTTTTCTGCCCTTTTGTATTATTTTTTGATGTTTTATACTTTTTTTTGACAAAGAAACTGCTCAATGGCGCATGCCATACTTGCCATATCTTTCTTTTAGCGTGCCTTACAGTATACTTATACATGTACACATTTGAAGCGTGCAGAGTTTTCTGTTAAAAGAAAAACTCCAGAAAACAGCAATGTCTTAATAATCTATGATGATAAAATAAGTATGGTACGGTACCACAATGTAAACTGAGAGCACAAATTACCGAATTAAGCCCCTGAATCCCATGAATGGAAATTTCAGCCAATACTTCCGTGAGTGCTTGACCTCACATCCCACATTCCACCGGTTAAGAAGCGAAACTATTCAAGTTCAACTATTCTTGAATACGGTATTCTGTATTTCATGTGTGAAACTAACCTTCATTTTTTTTTACAACAAACAAACAAACAAACATACGGTATAAAATTAAAATACTTCTAAATCACAAAGCAGAGCAAGACAATTACCGGCCACTAGTTTTGCTCCAATTAGACCTGCTTTAAAAGATAAGATAAAATATCGTAATTTTAATTTTATGGAATCAAATGTACCGTACTAGATAATGCGAGATAGATATCCAGGTAATAATAACTTAGTAGATGAACTTTTGTATCCAATTGCTGTAACACCTCAACTTTAAACTTCTACAATGCTAAATAAGACTGTGGTGTGATAAACCGCGACACATACAGTATCTACACTATATTAATATTAATTTTAATTTTAATTCATAACAAAAAACGTTATGAATGAAACCAAGTGTTGACTGGCAATTTCATTGTAATTAGTTATGGTACACCATAATTTAAATCATTTTGTTGTAATGTAATTACCTCGGTTGTTTTGAGGTTGTTCAACCTAATTATGTCGAGAGAAATCACAATGAACTTGACTTCAATGTGCTCTTTTCAGAACTGAACGCTTTATTTATACCGTGAAATTATACGTTTGATTCTAGCTCAGTGTAGAATGAAAACTTAAAGGCTTTCTCTGTCTGATTTGGAGGAAATGTGTGAGTCGTCAGCTGATTGCATTAAATGTGAAGTAATAAAAAGTTGGCAGTGATTTGCTAGGATCAAAGATGAAAAACACAAATTGATCATCTGATGCCACATCCTTTTGTCAGTGAACTTCATGCGCAAGGGCTGTGATTTATGGCTCAAGAGTAATTTTTTCAGAAACCTTTACAGTTTAATTGGCAAGATTGTATTTCAATTTGTTTAAATTTAAAATGTACAGGGTGGTCCATTCATTAAAAACCAAAAAATTCAATTTGTTAACATTTAGGTTAAGTATGAATTGGCTGGTAGAGAGTCCAAAGACACACTTTTTCAGTTTTGAAGTTTGAAAATCTGATCTAACCTAACAGGTTTACAAGTTCTTTAATTGATAAACATGATCTAGTTACAATTAATTAAGTTAAAAAGTATGTATAACAAGTCATGTTTTCATACTATAAAACTTGCTCAAGTTTAACATGCTTAATAATTTTAAAGTTTTATCTGCCTAACTTATAAAACAAAAGGTGTAACAAGATAGACAATTACGAAGTTTACCTTTAAATTGAGAACTTTGACAGTTTTTCGCACACACTGCTGCAAGTTACAATTACGTTTTTGAGATGTTATCACACATAACATTACTCAAATGTTGCAGGAAAGCCAACCCTCAATTTACAATATGAATTTAACAATAAATTCGACAATTACGTTAAAATATTTTCATCGTGAAATATTTTTGTAAGTTTTTCTCGCACAAAACCTTAAAATCTAAGCATTTCCCATTTTTATAAAAAATTTCTCAGTTTCTATTAAAATTAGTACCAGTTGAACAAACTTTGTCAACTTTGGAATATACAGTACGGTATCTTTGAAATTCATTGACATATAGATTACGATACCGGTAACGTTTTTCGATTGTTTTAAAACACTTACATAAACATCGAATAGTACATTTAATGTAATCAACCCTCAAAAAGTACATTATTTTTGCTAAATTTGTCATAAATATTTTTACACTCATCCTCGCTACACAGCCGCTCTTTATACAGCTTTTCGCTACCGTATATTAACAGTGAGCCTTACCTAATTAATGGTTAAGTTTCGATATACAGCCATAAAAGTTGAGAAATTCACTGTGTATATGTTTCATAATTCGTTATTCATCATTTTCGCTTTACAGCCAACTTTTCAGGAACTTATCTCGGCCGTATATTCTTGCATGATTGGGCCAGCTCTGTTTGAACGTAGCATAATAATGAAAAGAAAAATGAACTAATTCTATATGTAATTTGATTGCAGATTTAAATCTAGCCAAAGGACATCCAGCAACTCAATCAGACACATTCTTCAACTACACAGCAGATCAGGCAGTAGATGGTCTTCTCGAAACATGTTCCTTTACTCCCAAAGGATTAGGAAGCGAACGAAGGTGGTGGCAGGTGCAATTACCCGACGTTTACACAATTGCAGCAGTAGCCATCACCGTTGGTGCTGGAGTGGCTCACAAATTCACAGTATTTATCGTTAGTATAGACGACAGTGGGAAATTGAGTTACGAATTATGCAGCTCTTTCGATGGATTCTTCGGTAATTATTTTTCTAACTCCAATATCATTCTTGTAACACGTTTAATGTTTTGCAGAATCGGACACAACTGTGATGGTCTGTAACCGAGGCCGGGGTCAAACGGGTCAATTAATTTTTATACGCGACGACCGAGGTATTTTTGATTACTTTGGATTATGCGAAGTGGAAGTGTTTCAACGAAGAGGTTGTTAAACTTTCAATTGTTTTGTCTGAAGGAACTTATTGTGATGCTAATTCAATTTACAGACTCTCATTTGTGTGGCAAACCTGAAACAAGTTTTAATTTGCAAGCTACAGTATTGAACAACAGGGAAATGGTGTATGAATGCTTAAGCGGTTTTCAACTTGGTGGTGTTGCTAAGCATCGATGCATAGATGGGAGGTGGAGAGGATCCATTCCTGTTTGTAAAGGTAATTATTAAATGAGATAAATTGATCAAATTTATTATACGTAAACAACAGGAAGAAGTGTAATGTCATTAATGTGCACACTTTAACTACGATATAACAGTGGCCCAGTGTTTGTGTACATCTGCTATACGGTACTGTAGAAGTGCAATATTAAAAAAATTAGATAAAACTTGGTACGGTAACAAATTGCCAAGATAAGCTTAGGTAATACTGTACATACCATTAGCCATTTAAAATTTATCTTTTTATGAATTTTACAAGTTAGTCAAAGTAGTTTCTGACTTTTCCTGTTTGCAAGTCACTTGCAAACACTGCTTACCATGTGCTTATCACTTTCTAAGATAAATGAAAATGCTGAACCACTGTTTTTCAACTGAAATCAGTAAAGTAAGAGTACTGGCTAATGCTTACCAAATGGTAAGCACACGGTAAGCATTAGTTAGCAGTCTTACTTTATTGATTTTATTTGGTTCAGCATTTTTAGTTCAGCAGATTAGGAAGACTCAATGAAAGTATACATGCCAAATGAGCTTGGCAGAATTAATCCATAATATGCACATGTTAAATGCCACATTTCTACCTGTACCGTAATAACTGTGTGTACATCTTCGTTTTGTATAATGAATTTGATTTCAGTATTAACTGTGCTCAAATCTGTGCTTACAGTACCATATAATAGAATGATATTCGGGATAGGTGTATGCCATCACAACCATGTTAATTGATATTTCTTACGTTATTTTATGAAATTTTATTTCAGCCATAGCATGCGAAATGCCAGTTCAAATTCCCAACGGCGTAATCCAAGTATTCGCGATCGAAGAAGAACTTGTCGTTGGCACAGTTGCTAATTATTCTTGCGATCCAGGATACGAGCTTTCTGGAAACGCATTACTTAGTTGTGCCGAATCCGGACAGTGGTTTGGAAAATCACCCAAATGTTTATGCAAGTTTGAAGTTTCTATTCTCATTTTACATTAACATCTCATTTTAAATTTTCTTTTTTAAATAAAATACGGTAGTGATAGACTGTGGTCCACCACCATCAATAAACCACGGTTTTATTCAAGTTAATTCCAGTACTTTGGGATCATCTGGAATTTTAGTTTGTGATAATGGTTTTCATGTACCTTCCAATGCACAAGTTTATTGCTCGCAGGATAAGCAGTGGACTTTGGTAAATGTATCTTGCCAAGGTAACATATTAATCAACAGTTACCAGTACGCAGTACCGTATTGTAATTGAATAACAATGAAATGATATTGCAGATGCAGTTCCTCTTTTAGAAATTGACAATGTTGCAGATGGAAATATTACAGGTAATTGGCCTTATTGTTTCAAAATAAAGCAATAATTGACAAAACTTTAAAAAGTAAAAATCTATAACATAAAACTCCAATTTACATGTACAGTATTTGGTTTTTATCCATTTATTAAATAAGTGGTGACCTCTAGTGCGAAATTTACAAACCTACCATTTATTATTTGAAATTTTTAATTGATGTCTTTCAATAAGAATAAGTTACCTACCGTACTTTTAAAAATTAAAAAATTTGCTTAATTCATAAACATTTCTAGATCTACAGTAAATACTTCATACGCTTTTGCTTATTTTTATTTTCAATCCATGACAATTCCTTACGTGGGATTTCCTGTTTTTAATTTCCTTTTCTTGTGTGGTGCTTTAATGTAAGGGAAAATTTCAGATCCTTCCTTCTCTTTTTGGACTTTTATTAGAACTGAAAGCTCTTCTTGCAGTAAAATTTTAGGCGGTATGAGTCAATATTCTTTCTTTTAAGTCAGATGTAATTCAAAATACTAACAATTATTTTGCAACTAAATATTACCAAACTGCTATTTTTCTTTCTATTTCTTTCTTGCAATTCTTTTTGAAGCATGCGGATCCAGAGGATCTAGACGCAGTTATGTCAGTAAGCAGTTATATGCATGAATTAACTTTTAGCATTCTAAGAATTAACTAATTAACACAAGTCAGTTTTCAATTTGTTTTTAAATTTTTTTTAAAATTTCTATTTCTTGTTACTTTTCAGGTGTTGTTGTTGGCAGTATTGTAGCTATTATAGTCACCTTGGCAGGAATTGCAATGATTGCTTACTTAAGAAAAAGGTGAGTGTAAGAATAAATTGTTTATAAAATTAAGATCTTGCTGAATTTATTTACTAAAATTATTTACTAAATGATGAAATTTAATTCTGCAAGATCTTTATTTATTGTCAGTTGCTAATTAACATTTGTGCTTTTGCTACATTGAAACTATAAGCACATCTGCACAAAGTGGTGAGTCATTTCATTTGTGTGATGTAATGTTGTTTACTGCTTCTTGTACTGTACATTCACTTCTGAGTTTTCTTTGCTATCAATTACTAGGAATTAAATCATTGGTATGATTGCTGCATCATGTAAATAAGATAATTCTTATAATTTTTATTTAGAATTTTACACCACCGTATCGTAACAAGTTTTAGTTTTAATTGTTTGAAAAATATAAAATAGAATTAACGAAAGTGATTACTTGTATAGGTAATGCACAAATAAATACACGCACTGTTTTGGCTTAATCACAGTAACTGCATTAAAAAATGTGAGTGTTAAAATTTTGAGTTTTGGTTGAGTTTGTGTACCAAAATTCACGCAGGTTATTCATTGGGTACCGTAAAGTAAAAAGTAGCAATCACACTGGCTGATTTTAATGTTTTTAATTACCGTGCATATTTACCGTATTCTTTATTCTTGTTATTATCAGTTAAAATTTGATCAACCCTTAGCATCCTAATAATGTGGACACGTCATTTCGTAAATAGAAATATATTTTGTTCCAAAAAATTTGTAGCGACTTTGTTTCTAATGGTGTCAAGTATTTTTTTTTTGATAATTACAGATTTTTGTTCTTTGTACTTGTATTTACAGAGTTACGAATACAGTAATTAAAATTTGGTGCCCCTTACTTCTCCGGCAGTAAGATCTGAGCAGCTTCAATGTTGCATTCCTCAAAAAAGACAAATTATTCTCACGTCACGCTTGGGATGCTTCGTGCAATTCTTTTTGAAAGATGCTAAGGGTTGATAAAATCTGTATAGCTTCAATGTTAAATGTTTCATAAGAGTGATTAATTTCAACTGTCGAGAATTGTGAAAATATCTACAATCCAAAAATTCAGCTTTTTTAATCCTCCCATAAGTAAGAAAAAAAATACATCTCATACAACTTAAATAGGAAATTTATTGGTAGGAACAGGAATTTCACTTATTGCTAGTAGATTTTCGGGACCCAGTAAATGGGGACGATTAATATTTTAAGACTTTGCTTTATGATAGCAGACTTTACTGTACAGTATATACCGAAGTGTTAAAATAATTTGACTATTTTATTTTTCAGGTGGATTTTCAATCTCATCAAAGGAAACTCCAACGACGTCGCGAAAAACGGCTTTCGACCGAACGTCGTTGGTAACTCGCACAGTAATTTAGTCGACGACCCAATTTACGACGACATTTCATATGCCAACAACTCATTTAATGTCGATCAACAATCTTCAGCACCATCTGACCAACCTCCTCTAGACACCAGTTCAACAATTCAAATTTACGATCAACCTGCAAGCGATGAACCAATATACTACACTCCAGTGGAATTCCCAGTGACTAGAGATTTGCCAGTTGCAACAACTATCGAAATTAAGGGTGGAACCAGTGACAATCCAGTATATGAAGTACTGGATGCTAAAGGATTAGACGATGCAATTTACGCACAGGTTGACTTTGAGAAAAAGAAAAAGGACCGTGAAGAGAGTTTTCGTCGAAGACAGAAATCAGTTTCGTCCGTCGATTTGAACCCCGATTCAGGGATCTACGAAAACGTATCAATGGCCGATTCGCTCGGTTCTTCTTCTTCAACGAGGGACTCTCAACCGTCGGTGCTAAGGCCATTGCCACCTATTCCTAGCGAATCTTCTTTAATAGGTAGTTTGGAAATATTAGACAATAGTGAAATATATCATGATGGGACTTCGGAGCAAGCGGTGCCGGAAGATGATGCAAAGTGGGAAAAATCGGATTCCATTTATGCAGCGCTGGATTTAGCAAATAAACAATAGAATGTAATATGAATTTCACCTGTATATTTATAGACTACATCACAAATGACAACAGTAAGTGCTGATTCACAATCAGAGGAAGAAAAGTGAGAAGCAAAGTGCAGAGCAATACTCGAAGCAAAGTGCAAAGCAATGCACGATGCACGAAGCTTTGTGTAACAATTTGTCTCAATTTTGAATATGTGAATGCAAATTGTAAACAAACACTTTTGCTTAAATGCAAGATTAAGCAAAGGTAGGCTGAATATGAAGTAATAATAAGCAAACAATCCATGCAGATACATAGGTACAAGTGAAACATGAGTAACTTACCAAATAGTTTCAACCATTTCTTGGTACTAAAATCACATTAATTGATCCCAGTAATAAGAAATACACATTATAGTACTTGATTAAATAGCCATAATCGTACTGCTTAATTGTTTTTGATAGTTGGTTTCTAATTTGCCACTCACGTACAGTACATTGAAAAAATGCAAATGACTGTAATTATTAATTTGAATATATGGAGCTATAGATTTATTAACTATTCATCGACGGCGATCAATACTTTGTCAATAGATTAATATTCAATGCTAACTATTTTCACTTTAAATTTTTTTATTTTAAAATAATTTTTCCTCACAATAAATTTTTCGTACAAAACGTAGGGTATAACTATTTATGATACACAAGCCAGAGAGCATACAGTAATTTATGGCTGAAATTTATAATTGTAATTTAAAGTTATTGAAAAGAAATGCTAAAGTTAGTATGCTAAAGGCCAGTTGCACCAATGACAGTTAAAATTTAACAATATTGGTTAAACTATAGTTAACTTTAACTTTGGTTGGTGCAACTGGCTTTAAGAGTACGAATGTACACATGCAGTACTATTTGACTCAAATATTGCATTCAAAAAAGCGAATGTTGGTACTAAAACCTTTTAGTGACCCATGTTAATGTTTAATTAGCATTTTATAATTGTGAAATCACTAATGGTACTACTATTTATCTTATCAATTAAATATTCTTTGCTAAAAATAGCGATTTTCACAAGTGTTTTGCTAAATTTGGATTACTTTTTAAACAGTGTTTAAAATTAAAAGTGAATTGTGAGCAATTTTTTCTCATTTACAGCATGTGCAAAGTGATGCTACATAGACGCACATGTAGTGGGCTCATGAAAATCAGTTTATTAATTTTCCTACTCAAGCAATATTTATTTTTATCTATGTAAAACTGTCATCTGAGGCAGGTTCTTTCAATTCATTTTAAACTTTTTAACACTTCAAACAATAATTTATTACACAATAAATTTATTAAGTACCGGTACCGGTACCGGTACCGTATAAAATATGATTGCAAAAAATAATGTTAATAGCGTTGTTTAGGTTTTAGACGTGTAATTCGCTTTCTTAACCCTGTTCAGCTGAATCACTGCTACCGGTACTGACTTTTTCCTAAATGGTGCAGTCTATAGAAAACTCATATCCAACTATGTATCACAGATTTCAGAAGATTCATTTTTCACTGCGCTCCCATCTAACTGGGGGGCGCAAACGTGTTTAAAATTATGCATCTCTATTTAGCAGAGAAAAGTTAAAACTGATTAATCTGTACACTACCGTATTGTTAATTGACTAATGACTCAGTCAGTCAATAAAATATACCTACCGTACCATAAAATTTTTATTATTGGAAATTACTTTTAAACTGATCACAAAATTGCTTTAATTATAATTTTAACTTACAT
>JAQFZP010002209.1:0-14618 GCA_034695745.1 Geophilus truncorum | reverse complement strand
TCTTGCATGTTTCTTTTCCTCTCTCTCATCCTCATGCTTCTTCGTCTTCTCCCACTGGTCTTTTTCGTGTTCGATCTCCATTTTCTCAATTTCAATAAGGGAGTTGACGCGAAATGACATCAGCTCTTCAATTTTTTGGCTTGCGCTCTTTCGACCGGCGGTTTCGGCATCTTTCAGACACGGTAAGTTAAGTTTTCGCTTTTTCGGAACTATCTCAACCATTTCTTGTTGGTCTGGTGGACTTATAAGTTCTTCGACATCTTCGTCAACGTGAAATTCGAATGGTGAACTGATATCAGTGCGGGATGATGTCGAAGGAGAATTTACAGCAACACCCAAACTGTCGTCACTAGGAACTTGAATCGCATTTTCGCACATCTGGAAAGATGGATTTGTTGCTTGGCTTTTCGAGAGGGTTTTGTCCATGACGTAATAGTATGGACACATTTTTTTGACGAGATCTGTGAAAAAAAAGTTATTTTTAATTATAAAAAAATTAAAAATTATTTTTTTTATACCTGGGAATGATTCGTCTGTGTTATTCAAAACACCATTCCCACTTGACTCAATCCATTTTCGTGTCTCTGCATATTTCTCTTTAAGTTGAAGACATTTGTTCTTGATTCGTTGCGGATCGAACGTGAGGTTTAGCGTCGTTGCCATCTGTTTTTCATATTGCGCTAACGTCTGCTTTGCCTTTCCCTACATGGTAAAAAAAAATTATTTATTAAGTATTTGCATTTTATGAGACCATCGCCGGGTCAAAAACGCGATTTTTTAACCGGCAACATCGAGACTTGATTTTAATGCAAAAAATGATTTTCTAGTTCACTTGTGCATACGGCATTGCGCACGTACAACGCGTAATGTTATACTCACAAGTGAACTGGGAAATCATTTTTTGCATAAAAGTCTGATCGCGTACGATCAGAACTTTCACATACCTGATGTTTGCGTAAATACGGCTTCTCAGTCAAGTATTGGGCGATTCGAAGCTCATCATCAATTGTCCATGTCTGTTTAACCCGAACTTTCCTCGCAGTAGCCATTTCGACCGTCAAAAACACGCTGTAAAGAACCCGCTGATCAATTCGAAATTGCAAATGGCGGCGCAATAAATGGAAAACCCGGTTTTAAACGAACTATAAACCACATTTTTCTCGTTGCCGCTAAACCGTTTATGTGACGTTCGGTTTATGGTAGAGGAGTAGAGGACCAACAAATCCTTAAATTTAAACGAGATAAACCGTTTAAACGGAGACTTTGAATGCACCTAATGTTTCACTTTACGAATTACATTATACGGGCACATTCTTTAAATATTAAACAAGGTACGATTCAAAACGGATATATTTATTTTAATTAACTCGTAATATATTTTAACACAAGATGCTGCACAAAATCCGATTTTAAAGACCTTAAAAACACTCTGCATGAGAGAATAAATGCGAATTTCAACGCAACGTCAATGCAGCGTCAACTGTCGCTTCTTCCGTATGTTTTACCAACAAAAATGCTGAGGAAATTCCGAATTCTTTTTGCTGCCCGACATCTTTATTAACCAAACAACGAGAAAGCTGCACTCTTTAACCGACTTTAACACTACTTTTGGCGAAATCACGAACAGAATAAGTGATTTGTGCACGCAAACTATGTCTGCGGCGATTACGAAAAGTCGTAAACACACATGTTGACGCTATTCATTGAAAACCCCACGATTCAGAAGATCAATTTGTGTCGCAGCAACATGTGTACCAATTCCCTTTTGACGGTAATCGGCGAATTCTGCTCCAATTTGAACCGTCTCAATATATCGGCTTGCAAAATAATAACAGACGAAAGAATGGTCAAGTTGACGTCATCGAGTTGCCAGAAACTAGAATATTTCAACTTGAAAGGCACAAGTGTCACCGCTTACGGTTCTAGTTATGCTCTACAACTTTAACCGAATTTAAAGAAATTTTATCACGACATGTGATTTGGAATAAACTTTAACGACGTTAACTCGCCTGGGTCTTTATGCTCTAATCGGCGACATCTTTAAACGTCTTTAAACATCTTTAAAGTTATGGAATTTGTGTTTTATGATTTTTGTGCACAAACTGTATATTATTATGGATATTCATATTTACCTACAAATTTATCTAAGAACTAAAAATTGAATTTTTACTATCTCTTTTATTATGGTAGACGTTTAAAAAATTATTATTTGAAATTTGATATTTATTAATTTTTTTTTAATGATAATGACATTTTAATTTAATTTTTATTCTAATATTTTCAAATAAATTTATATTTTGGGAGTTCAGTTAGCTGCCGTTGTAGAGCACTGAGGAAAGAACTACAACAATGAAGCGCTAGTGCTCTGTGCATGACGTCAGAAAACATTTTACCGCGCATGCGCAAATTGGGAACTGAGAACGACGAGACGAGACGACCACGGTTCGGACATTTTAACGGGGTGTATGAAATTGACGTAGTGCATTTTTATACTTGAGCTTTTATTGACCGTGAAAACTGACAAAACAACACCGAGAACAAACAAAATGGAGGTTTGTTGTTTTTGAAAGTGACTTAAAATGTATGATAAATTTAACTTTTTTTGTTTTAAATTTTCAGAATTATTAACTTTCCAATTTCGACGATATTTACTCGGGAATTCAACGGATTGGGGAGTAAAATGTAGTTGAACAAAGACTAGCTATATTTTCCAAAATGGCTGCTGCAGTTTAATGATGAACAACTCGAATAAAAATTTACATGTGTCAAGGAATACTGTACCAGACAAAACAAAATAGTAATAACATTGACTTTTTAATTTTCTAATTTTAAATTTGTTAATTTTTATATTTTCTACATTTTTAGTAATTTCGTAAACGCATACAACTGATTTTGCGAAGTAGAAGTCGTATTTTTAATTACAAATGTCACATTTAATGTTTTAAGTTTGACAAACAATACTTTACCCATACATTGCCACGTATATAACGAATTTGGTTTGTGTGACAGGAAAAAAATTGTCTCGCCGGGTTGCAAGTGTTTCATTGTAACGCTGGCAAGAAAACGCGCTTTTCACTGATATAATTAATGGTATTATTTGAACATCACGAACGAGGAAGTTTTTATCAATTAATTTCCATTTTCTGTTGTTTTTGGATTCAAAAAAACATTGTTTAATTCGAGATTTTTAAGAAAGTTCATTATAAAAACTAAGCAGTACTTCTTTTTTAACTTTTCAATAATTGACTTGGTTTTAATGTCGTTGATATTTCCATTTTGCCTTTGATTGAATTCCAACTTTTCATTTATCCCAACGTTCTAACATTGTTGCTTGTTGCTTGTTTCATCTCAACTCATTGGAATATTTCGTACACATAGGGAAATGTTTTCTATTTTTATTGCTGATGTGGTAGCCGTAAAATGTTCTTGTGTGTGTATTTGGTTATTTTTTGATTTTTATTTCTGTTTCTGCCTGCAATGGAATTTGGAGTTCTTGTTGTTCTTATAATTTTGGTTGGCCTTACTTGGTTTTTCTTGGATTTTTGTTTTGTTGGTGGTTTCTGGGTCTCATTGGGGCACATTTTAGATTTGTGACATGCTTTGATTTGTGTCATATTTATTTTGTGACAGGTCGCGTTTAGTCAAAGTAGCTGCTGTGCTGGCCACCTTAAGCAATACGTTATTCAATCGCACTCACTCTTGAAACAATGGTTACTAAAGGATTTTCTTTTACTTTCCATTATGGTTTGTGCTAAAATAGTGATGTTTACCACCTGACGTCGTGCTAGCCTCACAAGTAGAAGGGGATGGTTACGCTACGAAATTATATAGCAAAACCTACCATTATAAATTTTCGTGTAACTCATAGATTTATTTGTCGGTCTTCTCTCTTTTTAGTGTTTTTTTTTGGGTGTTGCGAGGTTTCAGAAAATCTGATTGGTTGGAATTCGATTGATTCTGTGCGGAAATTGAATGAATTTAGTAAGATTTAATAAAACACTGTTGAGTCAATTACTAGTTCTTATTATAGTGAATTATATAATAATAACGAGGTTCGACCTGTAAAATATTTGGTTGAAAACTATTGAAAATGTCAAGTTTGAGGTATACTGTATAGCTTATATTGTCAAGTATTACAGTACATGATGAGCGTAGTAAAAGTGTGTGTTGATTCATAAGTCGAATAAAGGTTGAGACATCGATATAAAACGCAATAAACACCTGGTTTATTCAGAGACATCAAAATACATGGGCGATGCCATCTTGGATGCCACATGTAGTACCGGATAAGGACGCTCATAAGCACTAAGTCATAACACATTACACAATTAATATGATAACACATAATAAACATCAAATAAAAGGTTACACAAGTCAATAGAAATACTAATAATAATGCTTCTTCGTTAATACAATTCGTATAACAATGAATGCACAATACAGTAACATCATTTTAGATGATAAATAGTCTATGTGGGTCTTGATAAACCTTTGGGTCTATCTTGCTTGCAACTGAAAATGATAGGAAGAGATCTATGCTCAAGTTACTTCACAGAAGTTATTTCACACACAAATCATCACAATTTTACTCACTTTTACAGTTACAGTACAAGCTAATTATGATGATGAAGATGGTGTTATTATTTTTCTTACAAGAAAATCTGTAATTACTGTTGGAAGCTTTGCGTCACTAAGACATTTTACATTTTACATTTTAAAGTATGAGTCTGTGGTGTTTTGATATAACGGACACGTGACAAATCGTGTTACTTGTACTGCTTTATATTTCTCTCTCTTTTTAGAGAATATTTCTTTTTCTGACTGTTTAGAATTGCTTTTAGACGGCAGTGGAAGATGTTTAAATTTCAGTTTTATACAAAATGTTTTGTAAGAAGTACAACTAGTCACAGACGTTTTTTCATGTTAACTTGAACTTTAATGACACTATAGTCTATAGTTTTCTTTAAATTTTACGTTTTTATCAATAATGATGTGTACAGTACATTATATAGTACAATTCTTCATTGGTGCTCTATTTGATATTTATATTAGCGTAGACAAAACGTACAACTGCTCTTATTTCTTTACACTTTCTGTAAAGATGGGTTCCCACTTGTGTTCACTTACACTTAAACTTAAGAAGTAATTAAGGTGGATTATGGGATACTAAGTCAAAGTTTTCATAATTCAACTAATGAGAAGCAACTATATTTAATCTGATTGGTCGGGCTGCACATTCGTTTGTTGATGTTATTGACCAGGTAGCCATTTTTCTCGATCTAACTTGCCTGTCAGACATCGATTTCAAGCATTTCTTCGCAATTTTGTTGTAATTCTTAAAACTGGTTTATATAGTTTACGACGTGTTCGCAAAGCAATACGGTGCAGTAAGTGTAAACACAATTTTTTAAGTTAAGTTAGATTAAGGTTAAATTAAGTTAACGACAAGTGTGAATTCACCTTTAGAATTATTAAAGCTGACTTACATTTTTCACTAATTATGAAGTCTGCCTCATATAAACTGCTTTTAAAAGTGGTGAAGCAAATGCAGTCTAGCTGTACTGGTACTGTCATAGATGTTTCCTATTACTGCGTTTTTATTATTTTCTCAGCAATTTTTTTGGTTATGCTGGTTTATTGAAGGGATGTTCCAGTGAGGAGTGTGCTTTATTTCTTTCTTCTTTTCCTAACAAGATTAGTATGCCAAGATCTATACCTATTTCACAATCTTTAGTAAATTTTGAGAAAATAGTTATATCATAAGTGGGATTCAACATCTTTGTTTTTGAGATTTCTGGGTTTTTAAAAAAAATTGGTTTTAAAATCAAAAACTGAATTTTTTGTGCTGGACGTAATTCCATTTTTAGAATAGCACAGATGTTAAATGTCAGTTTAAACTTGGAAAAGTGTTACATGAAACGTTGTGAAAATGTCGAAAATTCGCAAATTTTATTTGAGTCCAAATGAAACAAAATGCCCTTAAATACAAGACGCATAGATGGAAGCGCCATCGTGCAACCTGCCTAAAACCACATAACAATAATAAGTACAGAACAGTCTTCATTCAAGTGCAACCAAATGCGCCCAAAATCACGGCGCTTAAAGTGACTGCGCCATCGTGCCACTTGCCAGTCTTCTACATGTTTTATTTTGTGAAGTATTCAGAAATATCAGGCGATTTCACATCAAACAAAATGGATGTTTGGCTGCCATAGAAACAGATATGGGCATTAGTGAGTAAAGTGGCAACAATATAATACATTCCGATAGGCTGTAAAAATAACTTGATTTTTTGAAAAATCAACAAACGCAAACTGCTGCAAAATCTTTTCAAAAGATCCACTCAACTGTTGGATTGAATTCATTGCTGCATTAAAAGCTTCTTGCTCAGGTGATAAGTTGCTGCCACAGTATGGTCGCATCAACTGTTCTATTAATGGGTAACCTTTTCTCGCCTTAAAGGCAAAATACTGTATAGTACAGTACAACTTTAGTTCCATTAATGAAGTATCCCATTTGAGAAAGGCATCATGCCTTGGTCCTGGATAAGGAACACTCATGTGCAAAATTATGCCATTTGACAAGATAACAGATTGAAATTTCAAACAGTGATATCGCTTATGTCTTCTGTATAACTCTCGTTGGTGACGGCTTGGGCTATATTTGTCTTGCCGTGCCATCAATGAATCCAATACAGAAATATGTACCTATATTTCTCATTTGGCACACTATCCAAATTGAATTCAACTGGTGAATAAAGCTGTTTGTGCTCATTTTTCAATTTTGAAATGGCATCAAACAGCAAATATTTCTTGCTTTTTTTTTGCTTTGGCTAACAGGTGCAATAATTTCAAGTCATCCATTTTGCAAGTGGATTGTTTACATGTTGTAATGACTTAACCATTTGTTTTGACTTGCATTGCCAACATGTGGCAATTTATATTTTCATTTAGGAAAACTGAGAAAACTGACAAGTGAGTTTTCTTCACCAGTTATGATGATTCATTACACTATTTATACTGTATCGGATTACTATAGTGTTACTTTAAACTCTCTGTTGTTTTTACGCTTTTATTTCGTAAAAAATTGCTTGTGCCGCTACATTCTCCGAGGCACACGCGACCACGCTGTCACACAGAAAAGTTCACCTCTACATGCGGTCTTGTAGGCATTTCCAGATGGCGTTCTCGCGACGTTCTCGCAACGTCACGAGAACCAACACCACATGCCGTATCGTGGGGTGACAAAATGACTTATCATTTCCAACACACTCTAATCTGTATGATGAAATATCTCATAAAAACATGTAATGAGTGAATTGTATAATAAATATAGCTTAAATTATAACAATTATTGATTCTATAAATACTCATAGACAAGAACTTTTGCTCGTTAATTGGCAAACTTCTAGTTGCTTTCTAAATGGTTTTTGTGGTTCTGTACGAAAATGTTCGAGTTTTCGTTGAGCAATACCGTAGCAAACAATACAGAACGCAAGAATTTCTGCGTCATCACAGGACCATTTCTATCTGGCAATGTTCCTATACAATTCGGCAGAAAACGTTTTCACACGGGACATCTTACCGACATCTGGCACAGCCAATGCCAACTAGGTCCAGCTGAGCAATCATCTCTAGTTCTGCGTTTTGAAATCCAATGTGACAGTTGTCACAAATGCGGTAAAGTTTTATGAAACAGCCAGAACAAGTTACACACTTTGGTGGATTTATATTAAATGAAAATCTTTCTCTATACTTATTATATATGTGGTTTTGAAATTGTAAAATGTATTTTTTGTATTAAGAATTTTTTTTCATCTAAGCACTAGCACTTCTTCTGGCATTTTTCATTTTTTTCTCTGGGCAAAAAATATAGGATAGTCAACATTTTTAATGTCTTTCTTTCTACGTTAATTAATAGATGATACACAATTTGTCATTAATACCTGCGTTATTTTCTGAAAATAAAATTTAAATGGCGAAAGTCAAAATAACTTGCTGACGTTTCGGCTTTGTCAGGCACAATCTCTATTAAGACTGGCATTAATCCATCGTTCCCGGCAATCATTGCTTTGATAATTGTTTTTATTTTTGTGTATTTTGTATTTGATTTTAAAAAATGATTTGTGTTTATGCAGTATAGTTTGTTTGGCTTATGTATTTTATGCTCTTCGTCGTTTAGTGTCTGCGGACCTTAGCAATCCATGGCGACTTTAACTACAATACATCATATCATCTGGCAACAATTGAGATTTCTTTTGCCACAAGAATTATCTGTTATCCTTTATACAGTAGATGAGGAAAAAAGTGAGGTCAAGTTTAAATTATATTTTCCATAGAGAATTATGGTTTCCTGGAACTAAGAAAGACGGATTATAAATAACTACAGTAAATTCTTTTCTGATCTCACAAATTTTGTCAGAATGTAGCATACTACACTAGTTTTTTAGAATTTTCTCTATAGCATTAATTAAAAATTAAACTAATGTCTCTGTGTTTAATTTTGCTAATACTGCCCACAAAATATACGTCTACTTTGCTGTTTAATCTGAGTAAAAAAATAAGAGAGGTTTGGGTTGTAAAGTTTTATGGCTAGTTTTGGGGAGAGTGTGGAAAGTGAGTTGGGGGTGTTACATTGAAAAATTATGTGGGAGTGATGGATACAATGACTAATTTTTACATTTCAATTTCTACAAAATTATATAAAACTAATTCTCTATTTACTAAAACTAAAATTAATACTAAATTTTCTTAAATTAAATCTTGCGTTCGCCATTTATTTCGATGTCTGGGTTTGTCTGCGCAATAGTAGTTAACTCGGGCTACGCGAAAACCAGGTTTTAACACATTTATAGACTTAAACAAGAATAAAGTTATAATGAGAATTTTTTTCAGGAGTCTGTTTTTATATTCTGTCTAAACAAAACAAAAAATTTATTAATAAAATAATAATTAATTTATAGCTTCTGCAAATTTTATGTTTCATGAAATCACTTTTAATTTTTATTTATTTTTACTGTGTATTGGCACTAATGTTAATTAGTTACAAAGAAATAAGAGTTCAGGTTTTTAACTTTTATTTGCTGTTTGAGTTCTTGTTGTGCTCCGAACCACTGTGAACTAGTTACTTGTCAGCTCTACTGCCTCTACTGGTGTTTTTTTCATTTGTAAAGTGTGTGGGAATTGATAACAGTAAAATTAAAAAAAAAAAAACATTTGAAAATGTTTTGTTGTTTTTTTATTTAAAGTTATGAACAATCTTTCATTTTGCATAGCTGGAATCAGCTTTGGAATTATAAAGCCAGCTATAAGTCACATGATTCAAAGTAATTTTAGTGTGCTGTTTAAATGCTTGTATAGAAAAGTATTAAGTAAATAATGTTTACAAACGTAATTATTTCTGTGTCTTTATTCTGGGGGGGGAGGGGGGGTAGAAGGTAAACTTTGAAGCCCTAGCCGTTTTGTGGCCACTCTCGTTAGTACACTGCAAGTGGTGGAACCAATAGGGCCTACTAGCTATTTTCTCTTTTCTTTTCTTTTTGTTGTAGTCTACTTTTGGAGCGCCAGTTTGAATCTAGTATTTTTTCTTTGTAGCAATGGCTATTGAGCATTTTGGGGCCACTGCAAATTACATTCTGCTCTATTAATGTCTTTTTGTGCTAATTGCATTGACAAACGACTGCTGTGTGCTGTGTGGCTTCTGCTTGTACTTGTATTCAGGTTAATATTCTTTGGCAGTAGCTGTTGAATACAAAAGTTAATGTTGGCTATTTTAGGCTTGACAAATACTTGTAAAATTGCTGATTTTTCTTATTTGAAGTAATACACAACATTCTTTCAGTTTGTAAGAACAAACGATGATCGCTTTTGGTGATTCATAATTAAATGAACACGAAAGTTACTTTTTTAACACCAATGGAGTTTGTTCGACGAGCAGATATCCATGTGAATCGATTTTTTCTATACCGTACAGATCTATTGCGACGTTCTCACAACGTTATGAACTCAGAGTTTTAATATCCAAATCCAGCAAAGGTTTGTATTGATCTGGGTTAGGGATTGATAATTCCGAGTTAATAGGGTGAGGGGTTTTGGATATGGCCAGACTTTCAAGAAAAAGGCGTCCAGTTTCACTCTTGTGCTGTGAGTGAATGACAGGATTATCCCAATCCATCCGATGTCTTGGGTTATTGCGTGATTGGCCTTAGCTGAATATCTACTGCATGGGGATTGTAGAAAGCGCTGCGATGTTCTTTTAGTCGAACTCGCAATGGTCTCTTAGATTGGCCAGTGTAGAGGATTGGCATTCAGTGCACTTGATTTCGTACACGGTGTATTTGTGTTTGAGGAGATCAACGGTATTGATGTATGGCGCCTGATTTTGTAATTTCGATTTCAAATTATTATTATTAGAGGCAAAAGTGTGAATATTGCGTTCTTTACGAATTTCTGGCTAAGGATTTTGGCCCAATAAAGGGAAGGGCATGGAGAAAGGTTTTTTCCACTTTGTTTTTGATGGTATTTTGTTGAGCATGTTGTAAAAAAGACGATGTGGGTGTGTGCACGATTAATCAGAGTGGTAACAACGGAAACTTTGTGATTCGTTGGCTGAAATGAATCAAAATGAAGATATCTGTTGGTGTGTGAATGTTTGCGGTATATTAAGTTTTATATTAGTTTACTTTTAACTCACAAATCTTTTCAGAAGATGGCAAACTTTCCATATTTCAAAGATATTGGAAAAATGATCTTTCACTTGACCAATCTTTTCAACATTTGAAGGTTTTTTGAGTAGCCGCTGGCAACCTTAAGCATCATTACTTATGTTTCCTTTGTTCTGAAGGTGCTAATAAAGGATACTGTATATAACTGCAGGAAATTTTTTATTATTGGTTTTTTGGACAGCCAAATATAAATTTGCATCTAGCCTTGTTGCTAACTTGTAAGATTGTGATAAAAAAAGCCTAGGTGATGTGCACTACATTTTACTCGCCACTCTGGTGAGGTTAGGGCACAGGTTTAAAGAACCTGTGCCTAAACGTTTTTACAGCATCCACGCGTCGTTTGGCGCCTCTTGTGCTGCAGGGAAGCTTCGTGACACTCAAGAGTCGCATGAATGCCACGTTCAAACTTGTGGCCAAACTAGAGGGGATTCTGTGCTTCTGTTTCGTTCTTTGATTTATTAGTCTATTTTACACAAGTTCTGAGGGTCCTGGTTTCTTGAACCAGATTTCTCAGAACCTTAGCGCAAAGAAACTCACACACTGCGTGTGGGACACGTTTGTTCTTGGCGACAGGACCATTGGCTCCAGCTCTACAGTACAGTATGTCATTCTTGAGTACTGTATATAAATGAATAAAAATTTTGCAAAATTATTTTGCAAGTATAAGGTTGTAAATAAGGCTTTGGGTCTTAAAAGGTTATTGAGTGGGGAATAAATAATTCCATGGGAGTTTTATTTGAGAAAATACGGTATATGTTCTCGTGGAATTAAATACTCTTAAAAAGATGCTCACGTTTGAGTGTTTTTACAACTTTGGTCATAGTCAGAAAAAGTACATTTTATCATATCTCTAGGGTCGTTTGTTACGTTCAGAAGCGAGTTTCTAGAAGAACTTTACAATTTACCTAAAATTGAGTAATTCAGATTTTGATTTCGTGGACTTCGTTTGTGACAGGTCACGTATGGCCAAATTAGCTGCTGGCGATCTTAAGCAATATTTTTCCTTTTTCTCTACAAAATTTTATTCTACGATGAATTTCATAACGTCGTATGAAACGTATTAGGGGAAACTACAAAAGTCCATTTGCAATTAAACTTTCAACGTTGAATAACTTTTAAGGTTTAATTTAGCGCACAATACAAGTGTAAAGAAACATGGATTATAACGTTATTGTTAATGATGCTAGCGATTTTGAGAAACTTCCATTTATTCGTATGAATCGAGAATTAAAATATCGCAACGATATAGTTCTTGATGATATAATTGATCGGTTTCTTAAAGGTGAAGTACAAATAAAACGAAATTCGCTTAAAGAGAAACCGGAAAATGTAGAGGCCGAGAAAATAGATGAAGTTGCAAAAGAAAATGAGTCTAAAGGCGAACCTAAGTTAAGTGATAACGATGTATCAAATATACAAATGCATCGATTGTTGAACCGTGTAGCGACTGATATAAAAATTCTTAAACCGAAAGTGACTCAAGAAGAAATTCCGGCATTGTTTTTAGAAAAACTGTTTAGTAAAAAAGGAGTTTTTATTAATACTGGGGATAATGTAGAAAACGATATAGATGTTTATAATTATCATGAAGTTGGTTGCAAAGCGTTATCGTATTTTTAAATTAATTTGATACATTTTTTACGTAAAATAAATGAATAATAACTTCTTAAAAATTGTTATTTGGAAATTTATATAATTTGATGATGACTGGTGAAATAAATATCAACTACAAAAATTAAAACATTACATCACTAGTTTTTATCTTCTTGACAACTGTCTTTAGGGATGATGTTACAATATGAGAAAAACAACTCGTGCAATCAAATCAACAATGGCAGAGTTCCATTATAGTTACCGTAGCTAGGTTCAGAGTTTTAGGACTTGATTTAAGAAGGATTAACAACTGAATCAAAAAAAGAAAGATTTCTCAATATGGAAGTTGACTCTGTAGAATCTAGTCGGTCACATTTAAGTCGCCTACAGCTAACTGCACCGTACTGTAAAACAATATTTTTTTTTATCAAATATTTTAATATTTTGTTTTATAATAGGTGAAATTCTAAATTCAACATGCCGCATCGAAAATCAGTGAAATCCCTGCGATCGCTGTGTATTGGTATGATTTCTGAAAACATCAAAATATTTGATAGTCAATTGTCAATTGTGTGCCGGAAAGTTTAATCAACGATTTGTACATGCATGAAGAACGTCATGGTGAATACTCAGCACAAGTTTGGTCATTGAGCGTCTTCATTAATCGCGAAACAAGAAAAGTCAACTTGCAGAACAAATTTGACGTTGATTTATCAACCTTCGTCGGAAAAATTACCAACACGTGCGCGAAATTGACAAAGATAGAGTTTCATCGTGAAGAAGCGATTTCTTTAGAACAGTTAATCGCACTATTCAAACAGATACAAACAATTCGATGTCTGGAATTTAACGGTGCAAACTGGTGCAATACTGATGTCTTGATAGAAATAAGAAAGAATTGCCCGAACTTAGCATATTTAGACTTGTCGTATTGTAAAAACGTGACAGATGATGGATTAATCTCGTTGTGTTCTACCGGGAATATGAAAATTGAAGTTTAAGAGTAGGGTTAACATTCGTTAAAACACGCGGATGTGTATACGCTCTACAAAAATTACCACTTTTAAAGGAATTTTATACTAATTACTGGTCGAAAATGCTTCACGTATTGGCAAAAAATAAAATTAAGACAAAATATCCACTACTGGCTAAAGACGTTACGATTAATTTAAAATTAGGAGGAGATTTATGCATTTTCCCGAAATTACAAACCCTGAACGTTTATCCTGATGAACGTAAAGGCGACTCAATTAATTTTAACCTTACTCTTGTTCCTAAATTGGAAAACGCGTCATCTTGTTTGACGACCCTTACAATTACTGATACAAGTGACATTCATCTCGTTATACTCGATAAATTTTTCCCATTACTGGAATATTTAGAAATTGACAGTTGCTCTTTCTCTGAAGGATCGACTACAACTAGATTTAATTCATTCAACTGTCTTCGTTGTTTCAAATCGTTTAATTCACATTATTCAGAAAAAGATTTATTATTTTTGTTGGCGAATGCGAAATTTATTGAAAAAATAATCCTATTGTATTCTACCCGGCTTTCGGATTATTTCTTTGTGCGACTATTTAGCTTAAACTGTCTTGAAAATTTGTTGGATTCTGATATCGTTGACAGTGAACTGACTACGAATTCGGTGTTGACATTATTGAATATGCAAAATCCTTTAAGAGAATTGAGCATTTTGCAATGTACTAATGTCGATGAAAAGATTGTGAATGCTCACATTGAAAGCAATAATTTGGATTTGAATTTTGTATATGAAAACGAGGACGATTAATAAATAAATAGATACTGAATTTTTATTTGTTATTTTTTCACACATCTGTATTGGGCTAAATTTGATATAGTCTATAAGAAATAAAAATGGAATTTTCATTATGGTTAACATTTGAAAAGAATTATTCCTGATTTGATATTTATTATTTTTAACGTTACTTTTTTTTTTTTTTTATTATTTTTATTTTTAAATTTTCCTGTAAATTTATTTTTGTTAGTTTACTTAGCTGCCGTTGTGTAGAGAGCTACAATAATAGAGGCGCTTTTGATTTGTGCATAAAGTCAAAATATAATTTACTAGCACAGGTGCCCGTGCTTCGCTACGGGATACAGTAGCTTGTTTTTTTTGGGGTTTTTAATTGTGTTGTTTTCAGTGCTTGTGTTTTTTTGGGTTTTTTACTTTTGTGTCCTTGATTCCCTGGTCCCGGCTTTCGTTCTGTTCCCGTCCCAGCTTATTTGTGCACTATTAAACGCCTCGCGAATCGCTGCGCTCAACGCTCGCTAGGGGATA
>JAQFZP010002208.1:0-14624 GCA_034695745.1 Geophilus truncorum | reverse complement strand
CGGACTTTTTTGATTCGGTATTTTACGAATTGTCGGTTTTTGCGCTAATTGTTTGTGGGTAAATAAATCCCACAAGTTTTCGGGAATTTCGGCTTTAAGAAGCTCGTTTAATACGATTTCCGGTGAAGCGTCCATTGTCTTAATGCAATGCTCAAACGATATCCTACCAATATCTTCGTTGGTGCATCATTTATATTTTCAATGCTTGGAACGTTCAATCGACGTTTTGGGAACTGAATTTTAACGATGTCGTTACAATATTACGTTCCGAGAATTTGCCGCATCAAGTGCAGCTTCAAATGCAACCAATGAGAAAAGTCGAAATTTTATCAACTAAAACCCAATCAAACGAGTCAAAAGGCCTTATTCTCCATTTTATTTTATTTTATTTTATTTTATTTTATTTTATTTTATTTTATTTTATTTTATTTACGCCATACACTTCTATCAGGTTTTACTCTGAAACTTATTATACAAGATGAGCAATTTTTAAATCATTTAACCCTGAGTGCGGTACGACCACTATCACCATTTTACAAATTTAGATTTATATAATCCCGCCCATTCCTGTTTTTGTTTTTTTTTTATTACTGGACTTTAACTCGTGTTGTATAAGTGATTAAAAGCCAGAAGAAAATTCAAAACTCGATGGATTTATACAAGCGTAGCCGACTCGTGGCTTGATTATTTTTTTTACTATTTCTTCTCCTCCTTTTCCCGGGAACACGCTCGCGTTCTCTCACCAGTAGTTTGTGAGCCTAATGGAGTGCTTCGAACGAGTGTTTAATAATACGCACCAAACCTATCGTGGTACCACCCCGAGCATTGTGCACTTGTACTCTTATTAGAACATTTTTTGATTCGGTGTTTTACGAATAGACGGTTTCTGTATATAACTCTTGTGGCTAAATAAATCCCACAAGTTTTCGGGAATTGATTAATAAGGTTATGGTGAAAATATATGGGTTAAACAATATTTCAACTAAAAATATAAGTATTTATTACTTCCCAAACCAACATTTACTTAAAACTTAGAAGAGTTCGGTTTTACGAACACGCGCGCAAACTCATGGGCAGCACATCAAATGGAACATCAAATTTAACCAATGACAACACTCCAACTTTTATTATGTCATCCACAATCTTTACTTTATTTACACTTGACTCACAGGGTGAAAACTTAAATTTTCTAACACTGAGTGCGTTGCGAATCTTTATCTAATCCCGCCCATTCCGTCACCGTCGGACTTCAACTCGTCTTGTGCTTCTATATAAATGATAATAAACCAGAGGAAAAATTCAATATTCGATGGATTTACTTCGCACCAAACGCAACAAGAGCCGGGAGCACGAGTCAGAGTTTTCTCAGCAGTCGATCTTGAGTGCCAT
Source organism: Geophilus truncorum (assembly GCA_034695745.1). Taxonomy (NCBI): domain Eukaryota; kingdom Metazoa; phylum Arthropoda; class Chilopoda; order Geophilomorpha; family Geophilidae; genus Geophilus; species Geophilus truncorum. The sequence goes on along the minus strand of JAQFZP010002208.1, from coordinate 13,235 downwards.
GGAGCGCTTCGTGCATGCGGTGAATAACATGCACCACACGATCATGGTGCCTAGCAGACTCGTGGGCCTGCCGTATGATGATGACGAGAGCTGCCCAGCGGCCGCCGAGACTGGTGCCGTGGTGCCGCGAACAGAGGGCGGTGACTTGTACGGCTTTTACTCGATGTTGAATACGGTGAAAACTGAGCTGATCTGGGGAACCGCCGGCGTCAACCCCGTAGAGTCTGAGGAATGTGCGGAGTCTGTGAGCTCAGATTCGGATGCCGAGTCTGAGTCGGGCATAGAGTTTGACTCCGGACTCGAATACGACGACCAATCGGACCAAATCGCCAAAGCTTTTCGCCGACATTTGTCCGAGCTTTTTCGGTCGCTCCATCAATTGACTGAAACTGCCAACTACGTGACCACTCGGTACAAGGATGCAGTCGGTGGTCTTTCATGAATTATTGGGTGGGTCAAACAGTCCAGATTTTATTTTTCGTATATACATATAACTATTTTAGTGCTAAAAAAAGAATGAAGGCGATGATGCAATGTTGAAAGTATTTCCGCATTCTTTTGGTTTGAAATTAAATCTAAACAATTGTAAAGTTAGTTTGTGTAAATTGAATCAATTGATATGCTGGTATTGAGAATTTAATTTTGTTGAATGTCATTTTATAAAACTGAATAAAATAAAAATACACTACCGTACAACATCTATAAAAATTACAATTGATACAAAATTTATTTACTTAGTTACAATAAAACATGAATTAAAATAGAAGTTTTCTATTTCGTTTTGTTGGTCTTTTCTCGGAGTCCAGTGACTTTGCTTTCGTCCGACAATAACGATACTCTTCTTCATTATCCTTGTTTTTCATGGGGATGTACGACTGCGGCTCACACCATTCTTTACAACACCCGAAAAAACCCTTATAGCCGCCATCTAACAGATAAATTTCGGGATAAAATAAATTCGGATATTCGTTTAACTCCCTATCTATACTACGCAAATATCGATTCATTGAAGGCCCTCGTTCAGAAGAAAACTCGCAATGAAATATCAACACGGTATCACTTTGCACTTTGTTGAAAAATTCTTTTCGCAGCTCAGGTTTTGTCCAAATGTTCCATGCCTCTTTAATGTGACCCCCTGCGTATTCGTATGGATACCTGCAGTCGATGATGGCAAATCGTTGCACGCGAGAATTAAACTGACCCATTAATAACCCTTTAACTGTATCGGCCGTTATCGATTTCATATCGCTGTGTCTTCCTTCGATCACAGGCAGCGAATGTGGTCGGGAGAAATCTCCAATCAGATCGGGATTGTCTTCGGACGCTTCCATGGCTTTCTTGATGGTGTCGGCGTCGCCTTCCGAATAGCAGCGACCGAATTTCTCATTGTCCATTAAAAGTATTGGTTCGATTATTTTTCTTCGACTCGCTGCCATTTCGGTATCTTCATTTTGGGTAAAAGGGTTTCGTATTAATCGAAGTTGGTTCGGAGTAAGAGATGGAGTAGTTGATACAAATTCGTTTTGGGTAACTAATTGTCGTACTACTGGGCTCAATAAGTTGCTGTCGGTTTTTTCGTTGGACCAAGCCAATTTACGTTTCGGCCAGCTTGATCGAGGAGTTGTAGTGTTGTTGAAATTCATTGTTTTTGATTGCAATACAGTGAATTGACAATCTTTGGAAGGATTTGATTGTTTTATATAATCTTTGGATTTCACGTCTATAGAACGTTTGTAACTTTGCATGCGATTTCGGGTCGTGGCAGGTAATGTTGTTCATGCAATTTCGTAAATGCTTCTTTTAAAATTATGCTATTGTTGAAAATGTGGATTTGGAGTTACACTAAAAAAAATTTTAATAAAATGTTTCTTTACTTATTTATTTTTCAAACAAATGCCCTAATATTTAAAAAAAATAATTATTTAAAGAAATAAGAAGTATAAATATCCTACAAACAACAGGAAAAATCTAAAAAAATTGTTTCCATTCTTACAACAGCTATTTTACCTTAATACAGCAATTAAAAATGCTTTTCTAAACTTGATAAAATTAAAACAATCTATAATCATAATTATTTTTCTCTAAACATCCAAGTGATACTATGAAATACACATAAAAAAAAACCGGCTACAATATCTGTTACACATTCACAAACATACAGTACAAATCATCATGTATTCACACTGACACTTTATCTTATCGTAGTCAATATAAGAAAACTTAATTTAATTTAAAACTAATTTCCACTATTGATAACATCATAAAAAGAGCTGCAGAAAATTTTCTTTAAAAACAAACTATCTTTAAAATACAAATTCATTAAAATCTAATAAAACGCTCAAAAAATCTTGTATACAATTAACATACAAAATAAATAAGTCAAATAAAGAAGAAATGGCATCTAAGGATAATGGCTATGGTACTCTCACATAAATGGCGATCGGAATTCGTGAGGCAATACACCTCTGCGGGGATAAAAAGTGTGTTGAAGTGAATATTTATGTAAATTGGTTACTGAAGACATATATATGTCAGCGAAACGAAACAAACGTCTTGAGAAATAGGTTGGATTGTGGTATGTCCTAAAGAGACTGCCAAACTGAGGGTTGAACATGGCTTTTGTTCTCAACCTAGAAATAAATTTAAAAACATAAAAGTGTAAAAAAAAAATATTATTGAAATATCCATAGGATCATCTATAGGGGAACAAAAAAATTTTGCGCGAAAATTTTAATCGCAGTAAGTAAAAATTATTAAATTTTATTCACGAAATGTTGGATCGCGAAAATAACATACCATGAATTGTTATTTCGTGAATTTTAAATTTTAATTTAATGTTATAGTTTAAGTTATTTTTTAAGTTTAAGTTACAGTAATTTTAAATTAATTTTTTATTTATAAAACTAAAATTACTGGAAATTTATTTTAAAATTAATTATAAACCTTCATTGTCTGCATGAAAGACAAATAGCAAATCTACAATCTTAAATCAGAATTTTTTCATTTTGTCTTTTCGATAAATGAAACTTTCATTAATGTAAAACTTACACTCTGCCTTTCGTGCTTTAATTTCCATTTCTGTTTAGATTCGTACAAGGTTTAATAAAGGTGTACTTATTTGGTGTTTGCATTTCGCAATTTATTATTTTTGCAATTTATCTGACTTTCCTTTTTTTAGAAAAGATGGAAAAGGGTTGAACTATTCTGATGTTTGCTAATGAGCAGACAGAAGGAAAAGATTATTCTTTTCGTCAGGAAATAACATCACAAAAAAATAAAAAAAAAAAAATTTATTTTAGAAATATTTTTAAGAACTTTTAAGCATATCTGGTAAATTAAAAATCATTAAAAAAAAAATACTAAATTTCTTAATTTTTCAATTTAAGTTTCTGAAATTTGGAAAAAATTATAAATTTAAAATGAAGATGGGGTTATGAAACTTTAGATATCATTTTAGGGGAAGATGGGTCAGCCCATCTATTGTATTGAATGGTTTAAAATAAGCGCCAAAAATTATATAAAATTTGACTAAAACTTCTCTTTGCACTGTTTTTATTGTAGTCTAGCTTTGATGCCAAAATTGATAAATAAGTAAGAAAAAGAAATCAAAACTTCATGTGAATTTCATAATATGGTCATAGACTAAAGTTGAAATTTCGTAAATTAAATTAAAAAAAATTTCTACTTCAATGTTTAAAATTTCAACTTTTTAGAGATATTATCCTCGTAATCTCCAGTCGACTTTTGTAGATAAAAATGATCAAATCAACATTAATGTAATTACGTTATCAGTCTTGAACCTAATTGAATTACAACTTGCACGTGAAAGATGAAGTTCACGGAAAAAAATTAAAGCTCATCTTACCGGAGTTGGTCTCGCTCTTTCTCCCATTCATTTATTATTGCTTGAGATTCTAAGTCGTCATAAGTCTGAACAAAATAAATGACTTTTAATTTATTAGATTTTATTGACTTAATAAATATATTTTAATTCATCACCTGCATTTCTGATATCAGATTTTGTAGATAATCTAGCCACTGAACAGATCTTTTGTACTCTTCAGCATTTTGAATTTCAATTTCATCCTGCAAATAATTCAGTTACTTCATTATACACAAATTTTTTATACATTGCACAATTTTTTGAATTTAGTCAACTTCATACTCTAACTCAAACTTCAACTTTTTTTAATAAGGACCCAGACACTTAGATAAGATTTCATTACAAGTTTGAGCAAAGTTTAATGAATATCATGAGAAAAAATATTAAAAGTTTGAATTTTGATCTTAAGACATCATAGTGACTGATATGAAAAAGAAATTATACTGTAAATCAGTTGTCCTTCCGATGCCTGTTGCACATTTGAAAGGAGTTTTTAATTGAAAATAAGTCATAGTATTTCAAATTTTAAAGTTCAATTTGGGAACTTTGCTCGTAAATTGAGACAGTCAACAGTCCACAAGTTGCCGAAAGCAAATTATTATCACGCAATGTTTGAATTTTTGTCCTTAGTCCATTCTTGTGTATCAAAAAAAAATTGTTCGCTGTATATAAACAAAAATATTAAGTTTTAGAAATAAATATTGTTTCTTACAGCTACTTCCTTAATTATGGCACCAGTTCGCCAGCCGTACTGTAAAGTTAGATCAGCAAGATCACTGTATAGGTGATCACCGAAATATAAAATGGCCTGTGGGTTTATCCATCCAGTTTTTGCCTTCATTTCCTTTAAAGTTCCCTGTTTGATGAAATAATACATAGTTGTTTCAGTTGTTTCTCAACAAATCATTTTTATTACCTCCATGTAAACTTTTCCTTTTTCCAGTGTTTCTACTTTTTCCCATGTTCGAGATCTCATCGCAGTGTCGTATAATCTGAACGGTCTTTTTGCTTCCGAAAAGAAGTTCGGTTTCCTGGCTCGAACAATTATAAGATCGAACATGTCTTGCCAGTGCGGTCCGATTAGAAATTTCATACCTTGATCGCTGAAACAAAGAATGGATTCATATAGAAACAATTATTAACAATATATTTATTAGATAGTTTGCGCAACACAATTTTTTCTCAGAATCTATAGGTAATTTCGAGCAAAACATTTCGGTGCAAATCTGGATTCCTAATGAGCAGTTACGGTACACTGAAATTTTAGGTCAAAATTCCGAATATTTTTGATAAAAAATTTCGTTAAAAAATTGCGTTTTTTTATTTCGTACGAAATGCGCAAACTTCTATTATAAAAATAATATTAAAATTCAATTGGTTTCTTTCAAATATAAATTTTGAACCAATTGGCGTAGAATTCTACAGCAAAACACATTGATTAAAATATTGATTTTACTTGGATTCCAATTGATTTTCATTCTGATTGTAGGGAAAGTTTAAGTATGAAAAAATAATTGTAATAAATCGACATAGAAATTAATTTGAGAATTTAAAGACAATTGAAATCATTTTTCCTCATACTTTGTAAAAAAAAAAGAAGTATATAATTACTCAAAGTTAGTAGTTTAAATACGTACACAAAAGCGAAGGGGCTATTTGTTACTATAAATAATTTTTTCCCAGCTTTGAGTAAGCGTTCTAAAAATACTCGAAGTTTTGGATTATCTAATAAGTAATCTTCAACATGTTCTTCAACTATTTTATGCATTACAGGATGAACACTTTGAATGGATGACTAAAAAAAAATACAAAGTTACAGTTAAAATTCTAGATTATTTTAAAATTAAAAAGTATATACTTTCACATCCCAGAATAAAATGTCAGGCGAAAAGGTTATGTTGTTTTTTTCTAAATACTGTTTAAAAGTTATAAATATTAATTATTCATTTAAGAAAACAAGAAAAATACTCACATCTTGGACGTTTAGAAGTAACATTATTTCCGGGATTGAAAACAAATCAGTAAGATGCTGCATTGGTGCGTTCTATAATAAAAATAAACAATTATTAACTGAAACATTGTTACGTACAGCACAAAACTCACTTGTCCTGTTAATAAAGGCCCCTCCACATAGGCTTTAGGCAAAGTTATTTGACCATACACTGATAGAACTTCATCAGTACTCAATTGGGTCAATCCTCTGAAATTAAATAAAAATAAACATTAGTTATACGTAGGTATGTATATAAATGCTTAAAAATCACAAAATGTTATAATTTCCGATTCAGTAAATAATAAATATAATTAAAATATGCTAACTGTGTAAATTACCTGTACACAGAACCCAACTGAATCTGATGGAAAGCATCAATTTTCATCAAAAGGCCCTGTACAATTAAAAAAAAAAAATTATTAACATTTCTATTACAATTTTTATGAACAATTTACTTTGTGAATGTCATAATGCAATCCCCTAATGGCAAATTTTGGCTTATAGTCAATTTTAGCGATTGCGGCAGGATACTGCAAAATTTGTAGAATTACTGTCAAATTCAAATCCAACACAAAATCAATTCTCTTAAATTATACCCTATGCTTAGTCATAAGTACATCCCTGGCTAGATTATACAGTAAATATAGTAATGATTCTTGGTAACAGGCTAAAGTGAAGTCGTAGTCAAAACCATAGATGGCAATGTCGTCCATATCCAACTCATTGTTAACAAATACTTGATCTGGAGGCACATCTGGAGGCAATACCTCTTCTGAAAGAAGAAAAAAAATTTATTAAAATTTCTTTACACTTAAAAACGTATATTAATTAGTTAATTTACACCACACTGTAAATCTGATAGCATCATTTATTTCAATGTACCCTGACACTTGAGTTTAGCGCTATTGTAACTCTCCCACAACGAAGCTGATTTTGCATTGGAATAAAGCCGCTGCCATTGCACTAATTTTCTATTTCTTGATGATATCGGGCGAAATTTTGCGCAAGCTTGAAAAATCCTGAACATCCCTTTAGCAGCCGCCATCAGTTTGGCAGATTGGTTGGGGGCTGCAACTCATTGGACTCTCGAGGTGTTAACAATTTATTTTTCTTATTTGGGTTCTCTTTAAGCAAGTGAAATTTAATTTTTTTAATTTTGTAAGAATTTTTTAATCGTTTTATTAATAAAGTTTGTTTGATTTTAGATTTATTTGGACTCCGTGCGCGTGTGTCTTTGCAACTGGTCACTGATCCAGGTGTTTGTTGGTGACGTTTGGAGCCGTGATAAAGCAATTCAATAGCTGCGCGTGCATGACGTCATTTGTAAATAGAACTAGGGTTGCCAGATTTCAAATCCCACCCCCTAAAAAAAAAAAACAATCTTTCGATAGATTAAACCTTGGACGATTGAACAATTCATTTATTTTATGGTAATTAATTTATTAATTTACTTACTTATTTCGTTAAAATTAAAAAAATAAAATAATTTTTTTTCTAATTTTTAAGACTAATATTTTTACTTCCAAATACAATTCTATCATTTTACTTTTGAACAACTTTTAATTAAATTTCATGCTTCTGGGAAATATTAAAAAATTGATTCATAATTTTTTTTCACACTTTTTTTTAAAATATAATTTTTTTCTTATTCTCAACATTAATATTTTTATTTTGAAATACTATAATTTTATTTTAAACAACATTTTACTAAATTTCTGGGAATTTTATAATTTGATACATAAATTCGTGTAAGATACGGTACCGGTAATACCAATTTTTACAAATGATTTTTTTAAACAAAAATACCGCGTAGCTGATAGTGGTGGATAAGATACGGTACCGTACGGTATTTTACAATCTTATGGGTTTTGCTTTCACCCTTTTCTTCTTCTTTCGTTTGTCAAGCCAGTGTCTGTAAAGCAATATTCCAGAAGGAGTGTTTCTCACTAAATAAGGCATCGTACCAGGCACAATTTCTGGTCTTTCGATTTTCCGGGTTGAATTCGTCGTTCGGTTATGCCGCGAACTCCTTGGGTTTTCTTGATGACGATTAGTCTCCGCATCTTCGATTATCTTTCGTCTCAAATTCGTTTTGTGAATTCTCGGTCCTTTTGGCGTGTCTTGAAAACATTCAGCGTTGTTTGCAACCGACATTTCAAGAAATCTGTTGTAGAGAATAAGCAAATTGATTTCTTAAGTAATGATTTGAATGTTGCAAACGTTGAAGATTCGTAATACTGGCACGAATCAGATCATTCAAGATATGTCTGTCACTTGGCATTTGGCAATTCGTTATAACGCGTCAAAAACGTATCGCGATAAACACAGATAAAGGATCATTGCCCTAAGTTTGATATCAGTTAGAATTCACTTAAGAAATTGAGATTAGAATACCACTTAGACACCATGAATTCAGTAAATCGTTGGCTCTTTACCGAAGAGGAAATCCGAATGACAATTCCACGCAAAGCAAGAGACTACTACAAAAGAAAAGAGGCAATTCAACTAATTCAAGCAGTCGGCATGAAATTAGGACTTCACCAACTCTACCTCAACACGGCCATTTTGTACACCCACCGATTTCACGTGACGAAACCCTTAATCAAGCATCAACCTTACGAAACAGCAATGACAGCATTGTTCATCGCTGCAAAAATAGAGTCGCAAGATGCGAATGTGGAAACTCTTGTTCTCCGTTCTTTTTTATTCTTCGACCGCAAACGAAGCGTGGAGGATTCCGAGATAGAAGCAAAAATAAAAACCGTTCTACAACTCGAACGAATTATGTTACCGGCTTTGAAGTTTGATTTGATGGTACTTCAACCGCATTCGTACATCACCGTGTTTTTTGACACAATTTCTGGTACTGGAAAATTGCGAAATATTTCTTACGTTCTTGCAACTCTCAATCTTCAGTTGACACAAATGAGTTTGAAATACATCCCTAAACGAATTGCTTCTGTTTGTGTGCATTTGGCATGTCAATTAGTGGATTTGGAGATAGCGAGTTCCGACGATGGTGTGATTTGGTTTAATGAAATAGACGAAACGCTCACTTTGGATGTTCTATTAGAATTGACTGACGAATTCGTTGAGGTTATTGGGAGCAATATAACTTTGTTTGATTTTTTTGTGGATTTAGTTTCGAATAATGGTTTGTCAACTGATGAAAGCGCTTGGGAAAGACTGAGAGAAATGGCTTTGCCCCCAAAGAGGTTGAAAAGAAAGTTGGTAGAATTTGTTGGTGATGACTTTGATTTGAGACCTACTAAGTTAGTAAAGAAGTGAGAGAGTTAAGAGCATTTTCCTCGAAAGAATTTTTTTTATGTTTGAAGTTAATTTCAAGAGTAAAAACTTTTCATTATAACATCGTTTCCTAGTTCTGTTTATACTTAGGTACTGTATTCTGACAGAATATTGGAACTTTATAATTCAAAAATACCGTACAATGTATTCTTCTCTTTACGCATTTCTAAATTATCTTGTAGTCGTTATTATACTGTATATATTTTACATTTTTGATGTGAACATGTGTTGTGATGTCGTATTAATTAATATTGTGTAATGTTTACTTCTGCATTTTTTAGCTTTTCAGCAACCAATTAGGTCAACTAGTTATCTTTCCTCATTTCTCCATTTTCTGTTCCTGCTTTGATGAGATTTGGGGTTCTTGTTTAGGCGGCCTACAGTTGGGTTTTTTATTTTTTTTTTTGTTTCCAATTCTCATTGGAGTAATTTTATCAGTTATTTAGGACTGTGTTCACTTGTGTGTGTATTTTCATTTAGTCTGTTATTACTGTGCCAATAAAGTTGCTACGTTTCTAAATAGTGCATATACTGTATGCACTATTTAGGAACGTAGCAGCTTTATTGGCACAGAAATTGTATACAATTAAGTAAGTATTTTATCCATTTTAGATGAGTAGCCGCTGGCCTTAGTAGATTATATCATAAATCATGAAATGCAATAACAGCAAAAATTAAAATATAAAAATTTATATAAAATTTTTATATTTAATATATCTTGAATTTGTATTTATATTATTTTGTATATAGTACTCATAGTCATAGCCATTTGACTCAACCCTAAAGACCGCATGAATTCTGTTTTGCTCAAGTTTTGATAATCAGGATGATCAGTCTTTTTTGATTCATCAGCTTTCATTATTCCTTTCCAATACTCCTTAAGCCGAATCTTGATCGGATATCTACTTTCAATGGCATATTTTCTCAAGTCTCTGACAGTGCATTCCAATCAACATTTGGGAAATTTAAAAGCAATTTTAGCGACAGTTTTGTCCTGCTGGCCATTACTACTAACCTCTTTGGCAATTATGTCGGCTGACGGCTGCGAAATCTCGATTCTGGATCTCAGAGGTTTTTTCCGCTTTGGTGGAGATAATTCGTCGTTGTCGTTGAGATCCACTACTTCCGGTTCATTCTTAATCTTCTGCAGAGCTTCCCTCATCTTTTCGTGGCTGCATTCGTGGCGCTTATTTTGACAATGCCGCTTCATGTTAAACAGATGCAAATGCACGAATCCCATTTGTACTCCTTCTAGCCAGTGTGCACTTTGCGGTGACAATCCAGTGTCGCTTTTGTGTCAAAAGTCGTTTTGCACTGGTCGCATGAATATCCTTTTTTATGCGTCTGCCTACGGTGCTGAAAGTAATCGAATTTAATTGGAAAAATGATTCCGCAACACATGAGTGGAGTTTCCAAAGGACTGTGTACAGTGAAATTATGTCGATTTATGTTAAACATTCGGTTGCTACTATATAGTTGCATCCGATCGGAGTGCATTCGTGAATCCCTTTCGTCAATTTCGAAAGTAGCTTCAATTCGACTGCAGTGTCGATTTGCTCTTGCTTAATTTCGATTATTTGCATGATTTCTGATTGTTAATACAAATTTGCATGACATTCTTGCAACGTTTAGTGTTATATTACGCCAATAGCTTCTATAAAAATCCAAATTCGTCAACACATAACGTGTTGTAAACGTTACATCACCACATCATATATGTAGACACCTCTGCATGAATTCAGTTTTCGGTGGTCGAAACGAATTCTGTTTATTGAATAATGGCAACTTCAAGTTCCACGAACCAGTTGCCCCAGATCCTTAAATCGATTGTTGCTTTCGTGGAAGTAAGAGCAGACTACGATGACAGATCAGAGGCGATTTCCTACTTTTTGCAATTATTGGGTGCAACCGTCTCAAAATATTTTAACCGCAAAGTAACTCATGTGATTTTCAGGAATGGCAAACTTAGCACTTACAAAAAGGCAATGGCATGGAGTGTTCCTTTGGTCTCGGTTACTTGGATCGAAAAATGCAAGGAAACAAATTCGGTCGTTCCCGAAATTGAACACCAGGCGACAATTCCCAACGAATTTACGTCACCGTTTTTTTGCGGGAAACCGAAAAGATTTAAGTCGATGACGACGCCGAAATCGCTGGAATTCGACGTTGTTAAGTCTCTGAAACGACGAGCTTACCTTCGCGAACATCGACGAATTAAGAAAGAGTGCCGAGAATTCTTGAAGATGAGCCCGACATTGCAAAAACAACTTCCAGTTAAAAAACTTAAATTTGACAAGTGTGTGGAAGAAAGTGGTGAAGCCTGTGTAAGAGAAGTGAAAAAGGAAGAAGTTACTGTTACCGGTACTGTAGACAATCCTTTGGATGTGCCTCTTATAGAAAGAGTGTATAAGCGGCGTTTGACTGAAATTGGAACCAAGAGTCTCCAGAAGGATTACGAGTCTCTTGTTAATACTCTCGATTATTTATCCCCTGGATTTGCCAAACGGAAAAGATTGTCGTCTGGTTAAGAGTATGCGGTGGTAAATGTTGATATCTTTGAATGTTTATTCTTAAGTTGTGGTTAAATGCAATACCTATAGCGACTTCAATACACTTTTTTTTTAATTGTTCTGTTAATTGTCCACTCCCAACAGCTAACCTTTGATTCTTCTCTTACCATAGGGTTAAAAGACTTCGCCATACCCTGTTCCACATCCACACCACACCATTCTCAAACTATTATAACTCAAAAGCCAATTAACGTTTTTAAAACAATACTAAAATGTTTTTACGTATTATTTTTAAATCTGGAATCAAAACAAGAAAAAATTGGCTTTATGATAAGACAAATTTAAATATATGAAAAACTGGATAAAAAAAAACCCCAAAAAAAAAAATTTCCAGTTTTTAGTTTAAATGTTAAATTTCGCAAACACAAATTCTTCCAAAGAATATAATTAAGAGGAAGTTCGGAGTAATTTGAACGAGGCACTGGGGAGAACCCTTCGATTTTATCGGCATTATAGTCGCTCGAATTTTTAGTTATTGAATTTCCAACACAAGATAGATAGTTGAATTTTTATATTTATTGCTTGCACGCAAAAAATATTTTTATTATTTGTTGCTTAAAGTAATTAAATATATCACATTTTTAGTACTGATTGCACTTGTAAATATTTTTAAAAAATATCTTGCTTCGTTTCGATAACAATTTGTTCATTTAAAACTTTGCGAAATAATGTTATGTATTTTGCAGCAACCAAAGTTCGTGGCAAGATATAGTTTTGGCAAAATAACGTCCTATCACTTAAATATTTCAATAGATGTGGCAAATTTAACATCCTCAAAAAAGTTAACACAAATGAGTAACAATTATGGTTTTCTTCGTTGTACCTGTTTCAAACACAGAACTTTATTAGTTAATAATTTTTGAATATTGAATTGATTGTAGTCTTACTTTTCAACCCATATTGATTGTGAAGATAAATTCTTTAAATTAAAATCCCAAATTCTTTTCCATTCTTGATCACACTTTGAAATGACATCAATTGCTAAGCACTCCATCCATGTTTGGGTTTCCGTATTTACAATTCCTTCCTTTTTATATTCATAAACAACACCTGTGATATGATAAGATAAATTATAAATTATGAAACATTTGCAATTGAATAGAAAATAATCTTCACCTTGAGAATCTGTTACTCCAATGTGCAAATTACATGAATTTTGATACGTACTATAAAATAGAATTAATTAAAATTTTTTCAATCACTTTGTAAAAATACTTACTATAAAAAACTTCCAAAAGTTGGTTTAATAACAACACAACATGTTGTTTTAGATGCATTGGCAAAAGGATAGGGAACGCGAAATGGTGGCATTATTAAATGAGCATTTAATATGCGAAAATCACAGTTGCATATGGGGCAAGTTGTTGGAAATTCAAAGCAAAATACTCTTTTATTAGCATCACAGTGCTGAAAACACAACACGAGTCTCTCATCATCAGCCATTTTGAGTTTCAGCTATTTCTATTAAATTCTTGAAAATGTG
>JAQFZP010002207.1:0-14627 GCA_034695745.1 Geophilus truncorum | reverse complement strand
TCAATAACTCAGGGGGGTGGGGGGGGTCAAGTCCTCTAATCCCTCCCCTGGATTCAACACTGTCGTGGACGCTGGATCTAAAAACCGATTCTGGAAGAACGGCTGCACATCGCCAAATACACGACACGTCCTCATATTTTTGTTGTTGTATTGTTATTGTTGCTTCTAAAAGTCAATATTCATTGGAAAAAAGTTTGTCTGCGAAAAGCGAAAGGCTCAACTCGAGAAAAACAATTTCTTCGACCTGATCTAGGGAAAATAATAGAAAATTTTTCCAATCGTTATTTTTCGGCACTAATTCACACGATTTAATCTTCTATCTAGATGCAGAACGAAAATGTGATTTCTTCTGCTTTATAAAGTCACCCAACGACTCCTTAGCCTGCAAATCACTCATTCGAGCAGCTTCTTCGTTCCAATAATTTTTCGAATAAAAATAGGATAAATATTTTCAAACATCAAACTTTCCTTCGTCTGCTAATGAACTCTGCCAACTCCGCTCAACCTTGAGCTTCAGCGCTCTCTAGTGGCGGTTGAATGCAAGATGCAGCCAGAAATATCAAGGTAATAGAGGAGGTGAGTATTGGTATACATTTTTTTTAATAAAATGCTCTACCTGATTTTTAATTGTTTGAATTTGTTTAAGCCTTGTAAATAAGAACATCGCCATGAATTATTGTGATTTTGCTGAAGGCCGCGTGCTGTCGATTCAAAGCCACGTTGTGTCTGGGTATGTTGGAAATAAAAGTGCTACATTTCCATTGCAGGTACATCTCTTTCGGTTTATTTTTATTTTTTATTTATTTATTTATTTATTTATTTATTTTTTTTACGACGTAATTAATTAAAAACAATATTACGGATTTAGATTTTAGGCTTTGAAGTTGATTTCATCAACTCCGTTCAGTTTTCTAATCATACAGGTAAATTAAAAGATAAATAAATGCTTAGTTTCAGTTTAAATACCGTATGTAATTATGAATTTATTTTATTTTTGAATCAGGGTACCGAAATTTCAAGGGCCAAGTTCTCGATTCCACGCAATTAGAAGAATTAATGTCAGGATTAAGATTAAACAATATTTTGCACTACACTCACCTCTTAACTGGTAATTTTTAAATGAATGCACGAATGATTAAATTAATTAAAATTTAGTTTTGTTTTAGGTTACATTGGCAATGCCTCGTTTTTGCGTAAAATCGCTGATGTGGCCAAAGAGTTGAAGGAAATAAATCCCGGCTTAATCTATGGTGACTAGACTTTGAGTTTAGTATTTTAAGTCGTCGACCAAAGTACAAACCGTTGTTATTTTACAGTTTGTGATCCGGTAATGGGAGATAATGGAGAAATGGTGATTATTTTTTCATCTCTATTGTAGTTGATAAGACTATGCAAAAAATGCGATTATTCAAACTTCAAATGTCGTATTTTATTACCGGTAACTTAATTTTGTTGAATTTCAGTACGTTCCAGCAGATTTACTGCCAATTTATCAAAAGGAAATCCTGCCATTAGCGAACATCATAACACCGAATCAATTCGAAGCAGAGTAATAACTGTCATGGGCTTATTCAAAAATTTATTTAAGTTTATATTTTGTTTTTAACGAGTCAAACCCTTAATTGTGTAGGTTGTTAACTGGGTTCACCATTAACACCGAAGACGAAGCGTGGCAAGCGATCGACAAAATTCATTCCCAAGGGCCCGAAACCGTGATCATCACGAGCACCAATTTGGGACCAGAAGATAAGTTATTGGGATTAGCTAGCAATATTAAAGGTTCACTTCATTATTTTTTCCTATTTCTTTCCATTTCTCCTTTTATTTACTATACGAAAATATTTGAAACAAAAATTATTAATTTAGATGGCCAGAAGTTGAGAGTACGTTTAGATATTCCAAAAGTCTCTGGTTCCTATACGGGAACTGGTGACTTGTTTACTGCATGCTTTTTGGCTTGGATGTCCAAAACGAATGGCAATATCAAAGTAAATTATAATTTAAAATTTTATTATTATGTTTTACGTGTACAGAATTTTTTCAAAGCTTTTAAAGCGTTTTACAAATTTTGTTTTCAAACAGATTGCGTCTGAAAAAACCGTAAGTACCGTCCTGGATGTTCTAAAGCGAACTTACGCAATTTCCGAAGGTAATATTTTCGTTACTCGTCATTTGCTATCGTTTTAAAGCAACTTTATCTTGTGTAGGCATTTTGGCGAGTGAGAGCGTACAAAAGGCCGCTGTAATCGAGCTCAAACTTATTCAAAGTAAAAACGATATCGAGAACCCGAAAACGCCGTTCGAAGTACAAATCGTATAAAATCGAAAATCGCCATTTCGAGTGACGAATGACCAACATTCCAGAGTCTTCCAATAGAAAACAAACTAATTATGAATGTTTTATTTTGCAATAAATTTAAATTTATTATCTTACTCGTAGTTATAGAAGAAATAAAGCACAGAATATTCTGTTTCTGCTAACAGCAGATGTTTTAAACAAAAAAAATTTATTTCTTAAAATAAAACTGGAATACAATGGTGCACCGACCAATTATGGTTGACTTTTAATCTTTACTTTAAAAACATTAAAAAAAAAATGAAAGAAAGAAAAAAAAACTCGGTTATTAAAACATGATATCACTTGAAGCAAACGAGTCCATTGTGAGATCACACGAATCTTAAGCAAGCAGTTTATATTTTTGTACAAAATGTTTCACATTATTATGGAATGATGAGCAAAAAGCAGAAAAGCAGGTTTCAACACAAGTTTTGTGCTAACACCTAATACCATTTGGAATGACACTACAATTCCGAGTCAAAGATATAAAAAATTGGTTTAAAAAAAAACGTAAAAAGGTTTAACCATACTCAACAGCATTTCAAAAGTGGAAAACAGAAAATATTCCTGCATCCTGAGTACAAGAGGAGAAAATAAAACGCTAAATTGCATTATGATTATTTCTTTTCTCATCTTAATAAATAATCCCCGCAGTTGACTTTCGCAGAATGGAGCACAAGTTAGAGGGCATTTAAAGAACAACGATTAAAGATCATATCTACAAAAAATATTTAAGAGTATTCGTTCAATCTTTCTAAGACGCTATAACACTGAACACCAGCTGAACGTCTAACTATTGAGCGACACACACAAGGTTAAAACACGCACGAGTTGGTTTTCCCATCCTCAGTAACGATTTTTTTTTTAAATTGGTCCCAAAGTTCGAGCTTTTATGCCACGACGCTCGCATTGGCACCTGACGTCCCGCCATCGTTTATCACCACGACCGTGTTCGGGATGTGTCCGTTGCCGTTGACGACGTGTCCGTTCGGTGCATTGAATGCAACAACCACTGAATCTGCAACTGCAGAGGCACTCTCTAGGGCTCGGTAAAGGAACAAGTAATCGTCCTGAGTCAAAAAAAAAATTGTAAATTTTTTTTAAAAAGTTTTTTTTATACTTTTAAGGTACATTACCTGAGACTTCCACACTCCCGGTCGCTTCATGTGGTAGAGCTTAGCGTATTGGTACACATCGACGTGGCATTCCAGTTGCATTTGTTTCTGTAGTAAGGTTAAACAACTAAACGTGGCAGCTTCGGTGCCTCCGCATCTATTATTAAAAAAAAAAAAAAAAAAAAAAATCACAAAATTTTCAGTATGCAATGAACATTCTGTAGTTTAGTCAAGGTGTTTACTTGTCTACGACTATGATGGGGCCATTTTGATACTCTTGATGCCACTGCTGCACCACTCGAATCAAATCGAACGCACTACTTAACGGAATACACCCTTGCGGCCAGTTAGGACTGTGTAAAATGCGGCAAGGAAGCTCGTAATCGTCTTGCGTCGACTGGATGAGGAAATCTCTGGTCACGGGTGTTGTTATGCCGCCGTTCACGCTCGAGTACTTCACTTTGAAAGTTTCGAAGTCAAAAACGTCGTCGTCCAGAGGCCAAAAAGGACGCCATTCCTAAAAATTACTAAATTGTTAGTCATTGGATTCGGCTGTTACGGCAAAAGTACCATTACGTCATCGTCCACGGGTGACAAAAGAACGATCGTTTGGGCGTTGTGGTCCCACACCATTTGCCAGAAATCAGCAACGGTTGTCGGAAGCGGATGTTGAGTTATGATAAATTCCTTCAATTTCGTGAATCCCGGCACAAAACTAGCATTGATGTAATCGGAGCCTTCGGTTCCTGGCTTCGGAGTGATGTGCACCCGGTGAGACTCGATGGGCTGCAGGTCTTCGCTCCTGTTCTTCGCTTTATTGCATGCTTTAGTAGCCGACGTCAAGTGGAAATCTTTGGGCACGAACGATGTGACTAACTATTAAAAAAAAACATCGCAAGTTAATTTCACTTTACGAATCGTGTTGTCGATTTTACCGTACTTTGAATTGTTTTTCGAGTAACTGCCAGGCAGATACATTGGAAGTTTCATTCTTTGCCTCGTTGAATTCTCCGTCGTTGGCCGTTTGCAATGTTTGCACGTAGCGATTCAACGTTGCGACGGGCACATCGGTGTCTCCACTTTCGATAGCCTCGAGAAGCGCGTCGTGAATAAATATGTATTGTTCCTGCAATATTTGTTGAACGAGATTCAAACAATAAGTTACATGTTACATCTATTTTTTTTTTTTTTTTTTACCTCGGTTTGAACGAGATAATTCCTTTGCTGTCGGATGTGCTTGAGAAATCCATACACATTGAGATCTCCCTTGTATCGAATTTGCTGCAACATAGCGTCCAGTACTATGTAAGTGCCCGTTCGACCCACGCCAGCGCTGCAATGAACGATGATTGGACCGGCGTCGTCTGGGTTAGCAGCGGCAGATTTTCGGACGAAACTGAGAACGGGAAGAGGATGTTCGGGCACACCGTGATCAGGCCAGTTCGTGTAATGATACTGGTACACGATCCTCTCGGACTGATGTTTCTTTTTGATTTTGATGTTTCGGATGGAAAAAGTGCGGACTGTGTAAGTAGCCATCACCGTCTCCCCAAGAACTGTCACTTGAATGAACCCGTACGTGTCTTGTCCATCCTTGGGCCAATACATGTCACATTTGCGCTGAAAAAGTAATAGAGCGATGACCGATGAGTTTTTGTTTTCATCACTTTGGATTACTTACCCTTCCTCGTTCCACAAGATTAGTGATCATAACAATTATAACAACTCGTTGCTCCCACACCATACGCCAGAAATCAGGAATAGTTGAGGGTAGCGGTCCTTGAGTTCCAATGTAAGCGCGAGGTTTATTATAACCCTTTAAAAAAAACGTAAAAAAAATTAATTGTCTTTTCAACATCTAAAAAAACTAAAACTAACATCAATGTAATTTGCATTTATGTAATCGCAATTATTCCTCTTCAAGCCTGGCAACTGACGAAGACTTACTCGGGTGTGGTCATCTTTAGCGAAAATAAAAATTTTCTTTACAAATTTACTTTAGAATTAATGCACTCGATTGGACTCACAAGCTACAATATTTAAATAACGATTTTTAGTCTTATTTTCACAATCTTGCGACTGATCGAACTGAACATTAGCAACAGTTGCCTGCTGAATGGCTTCATATTCTTTAGAAAAGCCTATATCACCATCAGCATGTAACCTAGCGACGTGTATTGCCCATAAATGGACAGGAATGGACTGGTAGTCCGACTCATCTATATAAAAAAAAAAAAAAAAAAAAAGTAAACAAAAACGTCAGTTGTCAATGCAATTTCATTCAACAAATTAAAAACATGTTTAAAAAAAAGAATTTCCTGTGTACAATTATTTTTAACTCATTTTTTGCTCCGACTTACCATAGAGTTCATTGACAGCCATGTTTGGAGAACGTTTTGGCAGCGGTGGAGGATCATCCAAATAATAATAATTAGCTTGAAAGCACTTCCTGCAACACAAACAAACACTTTGATTTGAAATTTTACATTTTACCAACCAACAATTGGTATTCTAACCTCCAAATTAAAAAAACAAGGACGGCAATGAGTAAAGCGAGGGAAGCACAAACAATTCCAGCAATGATTCCTGGTCCCAAACCGTCGTCGTTGCTCACCGACGATTGTTTACCCGGCACTAAACAATAAAAAATATTAATTTTTTTTTTTTTTTTTACACTATTCGTCGACTTACATTGCAATAAAATGTGTCGCGTGTCTGAGAACGGCCCACGGTACACCTTCGAGTGATCCACAAGGCTTCTTGTTCCACCCCTTACCTTCACCTCATAATATGCATTGGATGTAAGATTAGGTATAAGTATCTACGAAGTAAAATGACGTCAGAAATAATTTTTTAAAAAAGAAAATAATGTTTTACCATGTGATCTAATTTATTATTAGTAGTTTCTACTGTTATTTCTTCGTACTCCCATGTTTCCCTCAACTTATAGTAAATATAATAATAATTAATTTGATGGAAAAAACTGCTAGGTCGTTCCCACTGTAGAAACAGCGACGTGTCTGATTGACAGGTCAAGTTGACGATGTATGGAGCCGTCGGCGCTTGAACGTCGGTGCGGATATGAAGATGGTCGCTCGCTTCGCCTTCGTTTTTTGAAGTAAACGCACGTACCCAAATTGTATAATTCGTGTAAGGATCTAAAAAAAGCAAAAATTAGCCTTAAAAGCTAAAAGCAAGTGGATAACTTCGAACATGGGCATCTCAATTGTAAATGAACCAGTTATGCGTCCTCATAAATAATTTATGTGACATTCACACCAAACCGCCTCAAAGTGAGGAAATGTTGTAACTGGTCACTTTACAATCAATTCGTCCATGTATGCAATTCTCGATGTATTTTTCGTTTATTTACTGAGATCTGTGAGTAGATACTCCATTTGCGAGTGTGGATTGCGGATGGTGCGAATATCAGTTACATTTCCATGCTGACAGTAAAGCTTATAACCCTGAATGACTCCATTTGGGTTTATCGGCTCTCCCCACTTTAACTTCACCATCGCGTCCGTTATCCGCGCGACATCCATGTTTTGGGGTTTGCTAGGCACTAAAAAAAAAAAATAAATAAAAATGTGATATAAACTCAGACCTAAATAATCCCCATTTTTTCCTATACTCAGATGCCTTTACTGTTATAAAGAGAAGTCGGTACCATTTTTCCTCCTTCTTTATTAATAAATGCGGTAAGAAAGGGTCAATTACTTGAGGTCGTATAAAAAGACCTAGCATAATAGCCTCATTCCGAACTGTTTTTTTTATTTTTTGTCTAATTAAAACGTTATTATCCGAGTCGGCTGTGTGTAAGACAATAGAGTGCGTTTCCAAGTGTGCTTATCTTCTATTACTTCACTCTTAAGTGTCACGGATCACTAAATAAACGCTTGTTATCACTTATTTGACTAGTATATTGACCTTGGAATCGATCGGAAAATATTAACTCCATTTGTAGTGTATAAATTGTCGGCACCGATTAGTAAAGCTGTACTGTATCCGTACCTTTATAACACAGCTCAATGCTCAATAATGAGTTTTGGGTGTGGTTTAGTTCGCTGGATGCGCTCAAACAATTGAAATAATTCACTTACTGTTATTCAGGGGTTCCATTTTGGTTTGTTTTGACGGACACACACAGTACACACATATATAGCTCGACTCGTGAATACAGAGGAGTGGACTTGGTAAACTCACAGCTTGCTACTGCCAACTGGTGAGAGAGAATGTAAACACCAAGGTCGAAAGATGACTCGCGTTTAGGAGCCAGACCCGGAGCCAGCAGATCACACATTTAAGATTTTCAAACGTCACATTTCCGATTTATGCTAATTTTTTTGCGATTTTTTGCATTAGCGACAGGCATGCCGGTTTCACAAATAGCTTTTTCAGTAAACCCGACCAGTCTATTTCGATCTTTGTAAATGTAAACACGGTCATCTAATTCCCGTCTGGCTTCGTCGCGTGCGAAAACGCGAGATTTATAAATTTATTATTTTACTTTGAGAAATTGAAAAAAAAAAATTTGATTAATTACTTCGAGCAATTAGACACGCGTGCCTTTTTTCGATAAATGTAAAACAATTTTTTTTAAGAAAAAGTAAAATGCATTAGAAATGAGACGGAAATTAGATGTTAATATTTACTCCAGCCAGCCTCGCCCATCTTTCACATGTGGCACGTGATGAGAATTTAAATAGTAAACTTTGACACTTACTGCCTTCATCTGTCATGGCAACAACTGTGCTGGCAGGTCCAGCTCCGGCAGGGTTAAACACTTGAACGGAGATTATATACTGGCGGAATGTGTCCAGATTTTTTAAGATGTACGACGTAGCGCTGGCATCTCTTAAAATAACTTCTTGAGCCACTTGGTCACTAAGTTCTCGCGGGCGGAAAGTGATGCGGTATCCTTGGAACTCGCCGTGGACGGTACTTTTGTCCGGTGGTATCCATTCCAATTGAATCGATGAATCGCTGACATTATGGGCGGATGTGATCTCCGGCTTTCCTTCAGGGACTGCAAGAACGAACCAAATACAATTACTAACGTATCAAAGGGTTTATTTAACGCGTTTAACGTGATTGTAAAGTCAATCTAATGCCGCTGCATCGCTGAATACTAATATTTTCTGTCGCTATGGTAACAAAATCCATTAGTGCATTAAACGATGCACTGTTGACTTTTACAAAAACATCTTTGTATTTACACGCGTAGATAATGGAAATGCATAAATTCATAAACGAGAAAAATTCTGAAACAGAATCTTTGTTTATTTTATACTTTTTGCTTGAAGTCGATGCTTCGACCTTACGGTCGTCAGAATTAAAACTGCAACCTTGGTCTTACCAATAACTAATAAAAGCAGTTATCATAGCAAGGTTGAGAAACGATGTACGGTATATAAGTTTTCGCTGGGATTGATTGAGTTTAATTTTTAACATAGGGGTTTTGAGACGTGATTATTTGAATTGTGTGTGAAAATGCATTGAAAAGTATAAATTTTCAAAAATGTCAAAGCCAACTTAAAGTAAAAATTAAATACCGAAAGTGATTTAATTTATATATTTGTTGGTGTTTTTAGAAAATTGAATTTTGTAGATTGTGGTAGTGGCTTATATACGTCGTTTCTCAACCTTGATTCACAGTACGGTATATCAAATGAGTTTTCCAATACATTAGCATAATTAACTGGTTATCAAACCATACCGTTGTTATCTCTCTTGACAAAAAACAGCAAAAATAAAAAAAAATTCTCAAAATGGAAAAAAATGCCATAAAATTTTAATATTTTTCAGCCTGAGATAATGACATAAAATGTTTGAACTTTTAATAAATTTTTTAACATGCATTCATTTGATGGGTAGATAACAGTGAGGTTCGCAAACGAGTAGCAGATAATAACATTTTTGTTGAAATATTAAGCAAGGAAGTAAAATTTAAACTCATTTAATTGATTAAACTCAACTTACCTTCTCTAAGTGTAACCATATAATAGGATTCTTTACTGGGTTTACTAAAACCAACTGCATTGACGGCTTGAATACGAAAGGAGTAAACTGTGAACGGATCTAAATCTCGCACTTCGAAATTCGAGTCGTTTCCAGGTGTTAACACTGCAGGCCCGTTGTCCCATTCGCCATTTTCACCAACCCTTGAAATAAAAATTAATTACTTAATTAATTCAAATTAAGTGCACATTGCTATGCTTTAGCTTCAAACCAGAGCCGAGTGATTTTAAAGTGTTAATGTATTATTTATCTGCGAAATGGCCACTTGTTTCGGTGGGATGTAAAATTACAAGTGCAAGACATGTGTTTAAATGCGATACAGCTGGTTAATATTAGCTGAATCTGCAAGATAGCATCTTGCAAAGCGTTGCAACTTTCGTTGTCAAATCGTGTATTGGATGTTACAAGTGAATCAAAATGTAAAAAGATTTTAAAAAATCATTCTACGCTATTTTTTCAAAAATCCTTGCAACTGGTGGTTATAAATTTTTTTTTTTGTCTTTTTTTTTTTTTTTTTTTAGTCGATCGTTTAAGTTGCAATATTACGGTAATCAAGGGAATTTGGTTTATTTATTTGTTTTAGGTTTTTTTTTTTTTTATTTTGCGGTAAAGGGCAACCACCAAGTCAATAACTTGCTCTTCTCGGTGCACGTAATTGTTCCACTTGGATTCTGGCATGTGGACATTAATTTGTAGTGGTGAGGTATTGGATACCAGAAGTAAATAAAGGGGTTTAAAGGGTTTATTTACTTTTGTCGATACCAAAAGTAATCGATACTCTCGATACTTGGAGAAAAGTATTCGTATTTGATTACTTATGTAAAATATCAAACAGTACAGTATTGAATAACAGCGAATACCAGCAAATACCAGTGAATGTCAGCGAATACTTCTCTGATATCTCAGTTTAATTTCATACATTTTCAATAATAATCGTTTCATTATCTATCCCAACAGAAAGTATTCGGTATTCGTATTATTCAATATTTCTAAAAATGTTATCGTATTCGAATACAAAATCCAATATCGCCTACCACTATTAATTTGTATTGATGGCATAACTGCGCTATCTGTGAAATCTTTCCAGAATATTTTCTAAGTTGCTCCACCAAAAGTTTCATTGGAATTTCCAATGAAATCTTGAGATTGAAACCAGTGCGTGCGACGTTCCGCAATCTTGCAATTCAATTCACCTTATATGCAGATGAGTTTTTTTTTTTTTTTTTTTTTATTTATTCAAGTTTATTTTGACCTGAAATTTTTTTGGGTATTATCTAATTTAATATTTTACAAAATTAGTACTTAATTTTAAATTTTAATTTCTTTATCATGTCATTATTTTTGTAACTACTGGTAGTTTAAAAAAAAGACTGCTGCTTGCTTCCATATTCTAACTTTTTGCTGCACTGCAACGAAATTTAAATTGTTTGAATGATTGATGCAAATGTTGAAGGCAAAAGTAGATGTGCAAAATTGAGGCGTTTTGCCAACGTTGCCCCAGGCTCATTAAATAATTTCAAAAAATAAGAGTACTATTATATTAATTTCTCTAATTTCCTTTTTAGAGAATTTTTAAAAATTAGAGATAAATAATTTGACTTTGATTATAGGTCAGACCTCGTTATAACGAACTATACTAGGAATAAAATTAGGCCAAATTTTAGGTTCTTTGCCAAATATTAGGAAAGCAAAAAATATTCCTTGTTTTGTAGAAGAAAAGTAACCCTTTTCATTTGAAAATAGGTAAAAATTGATATTCGGTAGAACATTCGGTATTTGGAATTGGAGAAATGTAATATTTCGTATGCGGTTTACCATATTCGGGAAATTTATTATTCGGTAAAAATGCTATTTGGTGCATCACTAATTTCCAGTTAAAAATATTATTCGCAATAGTAGAATTATGTTATAGTTATATTAACGAAATTTATTAACTTGGCGGGTACTGGACGATTAACTAAATCAGTAGTTCTCAAACATTTTAGAGTAGTGACTCACTTTTTAAGAACCAAAAACCTTCGTAAACCACTACCTTTAATGAACATGGGATAAGGAGGTATTTTTTCAATATTTTTTAACTTTAGAACTACTATTTCTAATACTACAATACTTGTTTGGTACTTTAAGGGTTAACCCTTAAAGTACCAACGAAAAATCCCCAAGCTGTGGATAATCATCCACCACCTGTTCATGTATTATAACCACCCCTTTTAACCCCTTTTGATTAGTCTTTTAGGTGAAGCCCCTCTACCCTCAATGCTAAATTTTCAGGGGCAGCAATCATTGATTGCTAATAATTCCATAAATAAATAATTTATTGACATAAAAGTTACAAAAATGATTAGTTCATTACAAAATAGTCAAACTTGCAACATTTGAGATTTTAAAAAAAATGTTTTCTATTTTTTATTATTGTGTGGATGTTCATCCACAAGCTGGTACTTTAAGGGTTAAAATTTGTTATTTGACTTATTTTATAAAAAAAACTCATTCATTTTTTATAATATGGATCGTTTTATGTTAATACTGAGCTGTAATTGTACATAATTACAAATTTTTTTTACCGCAAAAAAATTTCGCGACCTAACAGAAATTAGCTTGCGATCCACCCCTTTGAGAAAAAGCTGGTGGGTTCGTTTATTTTTTTTATGTCTGTAAAATCTAGTGTCTTGGGTCTGCTAAAATATGACATTAAATATGTAAATCTTAATTTAAACTAGTTTAAACTAAATTTACACAAGTGCAAATAATAAACGAACCCATTTACTCATTTACTAAATTAAAAAGAAAATGTAGTTTTAACGAGGAATTCGTCATATCGGGGTTTGTTCTGTATTTGGAAGTTGTTGGAAGTGGATACCATTGACCTACTAGGTGGCGCTTTACAAATTTGCGTCTACACGTTGCACCTCTTATTTGTTTACAAACACTTTTCTGCCTTGTAGCAAAGCTAACAAAACAACAGCCGAGATTATTTCGACGTCATTTATTCCCTATCTTTGTGTACTCTTACCAGTATAATTCATTAATTGAGTAGAAAAACTAGAAAATTTTTACAATGTGATCTGATTTTCCTCTATAGTTGCATTGAAAAAGTAAAATATGCAGAAGTTTTATCATGCAGTCTTATTTGAATATCTTCAAACATTCAAATGAGAAGCAATGACGTTTAAAAGTAAAATCTCAATATTATTATAAGTTTTAAATGGACATACCGTACTAAAAACAGCTGATATGAAAACGCGCCAAAAAAAAAAAAAAAAAAGCATATAGAGTAGCTCATATTTAAATCAGCCGTACAGTATGTTGCGAACAATATTTGGTGAATACACCATTCATGAATACAGTACCGGTATGAGTTACTGGCGATGCAAAGTATTCTAAAGAATTTATTTTTGATGTTATGGCGCGATAAGTTAAGTTTTTTCTTTCCTCACAACAAAACTGTGCAGAACTACCCATAACAACAACTTAATTCCATTTTATTTACAGCTTCAGCATCGCTAAGTAAAACCTCGTAATCGGGATCAACATGTCATTGCTAGGCTTTAATCAATTTGAAAAAACCAGTACCGTAACTTAGGATATCTAAATGTCTTACCAATTCACGAATCACGAGCTGCATTCGAAAATTTCATAAGTTATTTTTTTTCTCTAAAAATAAGTTACAGAGTAGCTTGTGAAATTAATTTGTAATCGTATGCAAAAGGCTCAGTATTGGCCAATTTTTTTTTTAAACAGGTGCCAAATTGTGATCGTGATTTGCCAACCCCACCTTAAGATCAGCCCAAGTAAAAAGCACTTCCTTAAATTTTGAACAATGTACAATACTTGTTTGCCAAAAACTATGATAAGCATTGCAGTTTATTATTGAAATATGAACATATTTCATTTTTTGTCGAGCTGATGTACAGTAAACACACCCACCCATTCTTTTATCGCCATGAGAAAAAACGTAAAGCGCATTATTGTACTAAACTTTAAAATAAAGCTGCTGAACTTTAATTTTAAAGAGCATTTTTTTCCTTTCGTGATTTTCTTAAACTTTATTTACAATTTATTTCTAAAACTTTCTTTGCATTTTGTGTAAATATGAGTTTCTACCAGCATGAAGCATTTTTGTGATTTGCAATTAAAGGACTTGTTTGAAGTGACTTCAGCTAACAAACTAACAGATATCGTTTAGATATTTCCTACAAGTTTCAGAGATGCTTATTTATTTAATGTTGTTTTATATGCGGGTTTTCGTTGTAAGTGAGCTTGTTATAACTATAACGGGGTTCGACTGTACAGTATAGGATAGAATCAGTTCATGTCGTTAGTAAAATTTTGGAAAATGGCAATTCCTTAATAATTTATAAGCATTTTGCTGAGAATAATTCTTGGCAAACTATTCGATCGTTCATTTGGTTGTTGCGAAATCGAAAAAAATTTATTTGCTCGATAAATTACCGAAAAATGCATATGTGCTTTCTCTCAACGAAAATCGCTTAGTTGTTAATGCAATTTTTCATGCAAAAATTCTGTTTTTTACAGAAAACGATGGTGGTTGGTATATATTTATAACCATTATTTGAGAGAATTTGTAAACGATTCTAATGTTGTTGGTAAATATAGACTAAATTGCAACTTGCATAGGGTTACCCTCAAAAGAAATATTGATTTTTTTGTTAGTTTAAACTAATAACTATAATGAACTGTCTTAAGTAAAAACTTACAAGCTGGATATCATAACCCACAGTGTGAAAAGCCAAGAAAAGTCAACAAAAATGAAATCGAGAACAAAAAACCCCAAATCATCATATAAGAAAGAACAGTACAAATATGCTTATTTTGCCAAGTTAGAGACAAGTCTCAGGTTAGTGTCAGAGATTTAAAAACTAAATCCCTTGTCAGAGCTAATGTTAGTTTTAGAGCAGTGAAGAAGCAGCCAATTAAAGAGAGAGAATAAAGAAACTACTCATGAGTCAAAAAGAATAAAAGCATATGAAAGCAATGAAACCCCAAAATCATATACAAAGCTGAACAGAAAAATAAAGAAGTGGAAATTTAGAGCAGTGAAGAAGAAGCAAAGAAAGAGAGAGAATAAAAAAGGTTGTTGCAGTGAGCAAAGCTGATGCTTTACTGATTTAATAATGTGATTAGATTTGCAA
>JAQFZP010002206.1:0-14627 GCA_034695745.1 Geophilus truncorum | reverse complement strand
ATAAATTATGACGTATTTACCGTTCCATTCCGTTGAGTTTAGGGTTGCAGTTGAACGTGGCGTCAGGTTTAAAGTTGGAAATGGCAGGTAAAACAATTCGACATTTTCGTTGTTTTAAGTGTAATTTTTTTTATTATATTATCTATAAAATACAGATTGTCCAACTGGTATTTTGATTGACTTCGGCGATGATGGCTTCAGTTGTGAAAATGTTTCAGGTAAAACCATCACAGCGTGTTCGCCGATTATCCGCGATTTCAAACGTGACATAAAAGATGATGATGGATTTCTTGTTAGTTTGTTACAAGATGAAACGATGCACGTATTTAACGAGTAAGTTTTCAAGTGTAGGGAAAAATTTATAAGAAAAATGTAAAATAATTTTAAAATTTAGTGACCAGTTCGAGAGAGGAAAAAGGAATTTTTCGACTTTTGAGGTAATTTAAATTATTTTTTAATAAAAATTTATAAGTACATAGTTATAATATTATTATTTTTATCTCTTCACAGGATAAACTAAGCGTTAAACAAATGGTTGAAATATTTACCGAAGCAACAAAATTGTCCAGTTTATTGAAATCGCAAAGTTTTCAAGATTCTCCTACTGATAAAAAGACCAAGATCGACATTTTATCGGATTCATCTTTAAGCCAAGTCCTTGCAAATCTATCGTCCGATACCGATGCTTCGTTACCTGAAGAAATACCTCTTTTAAGCGACTCTGTGCTTGACAACGAATCGACGGATGACATTGACTTGGATTTTTTACGCTCATCGATGTTGAGTATCGACTCTTCGTCTTCGGACTCGCAATTTTTGAAGCATAATCAACTCATTAAATTGCGAGCGACGAGTTCGCAAAATTCTTCCGCTTCTTCGGTCAGATCGAAAGACGAACGAAATTCGACGAATGAGATTCTAAAGCCGATTTCTAGCAAAACACCACAAAAGTACGTTTAATATATTTTAAATTATTCTAATTATTAATTATTAATTATATATATTTTTGTTTTTATGTATCTAGATTCACAAATGAAACGTTTTCGGGAATGGTACAAACAGAAACGAAAGCAAAATTTTCAACTCCTCGCAAACCAAAATACGCGAAAAATTCTTGGCAAACTCCATCGAAGGGATTAACTCCAATGTCGACCAATTACAATCGGAAAAATTCCATTGTTTCTCCTAGTCCCGTCCGGCCAAAATTTGTTAAGCCACGTATTGATACTAATTTATCTAGGAAAGCTGCTTTAAATTCAACTCCTGCTCAAATGTAAGACAGATACCGGTACCTTATTAATATTTATTACTTTCTGTGCTACTGTATCGCGGTAATTAATTGATTGCGATTTATTTCGCAGACAAAGACCGGTTTTGGCAAATTTAAACGCGACGCCTTCGAAAATGCCGAGCATTAAGAAAAATATTTTCGGATATAATGTAAGAAAAAAATTATAATTTATTAAAAATTAAAATTCTTTAATTTTTAATTTTTTTTTATTTTTTTTTATTTTTATTTTTTTTAAGACAAGAAAAGTCGATGGAACATTGATAAAGAAGCAAAAAGAGAACTCTAAATGAATACGTAGCAGGTTTGATTGATGTTTTTATTTTATTTTTTGTTTAATTGGGTTGTTCAATGTAATATTTTGTGAATAATTAGTTAAATATGAGATGAAATTTTAGGAATAAAGTTGTAAGTTTGGTATTGAAATGAGTAATTCAAAACAAAAATTATTCTAGTAATTAAGAATTTAAGATATAACTAAATACACTACAGTTAATATTTTTAGGCAAGATGTAGAAAGTGAAGTGAGTGAGTGAATAACCTTTACTTAAGGTCGCTAGCAGTGTTGTAAACGTTGTACAGTAGTTACTGTAATGTTACTTGTAACGACGTGACTAGTTACTAAAATTGTCATAGATTTTTAAGCTCTGAGTGAGCTTACAAAGAAACCGCAAACACTTCAGATGAATAGAAAGATAGTAAAAAAAAAAAAAAAAAAAAAAATGGAAATCGATTAAAAATATCGATTTTACAACTCGTGGTTACGAGTTGCAAAGTCGTACCCAACCCACGAGTTGTTGCAACAACAACTACTGTGTCATCAACAGGGCTCCGCAGGGTTTTGACAACTGCAGAGACTGCTGATCAGATGCTGTGCTTAAAAACTCAATTCATAGTGCAAATATGCATGCCTAGTCGATAGTTTTTATTATGCTGCTGAAAATTTAACCCCATTAGTGAAAAAAAAATTTTGAAACTTTCATTTGATTGTAAAGTAACATTATTTGCTTTATTACTTAAAGTAATGGTATAAAAAATATTGTTGTGTTTTTTAAACAAATGGGTAGCATCATTAAAAAATTGCTACTCTGCACTACTTTTGAACAAGTGGTAATGCTATCAGCTATAGCAATCACTATCGATATTGTTTTTAATATTGCTATTGGGTCATTTATCAAAAAGTCGTTAGTTAACAACTGATCGAAATAACGAATACCTACACGAAGTTACCATTGTATCATAATAAGATTTTTCTAACGCCCTATAAATTTACTTAAACAAAATAAACAAAAAAAAAACTATTCAAACTCAATGGTATACTTCTTGAAAACTCAATCTTGTGTGAGAGAGAGAGAAAAAAAAAAAGTTATTACTTTGCGTTACATTTCATTCACCATCATCGCGCATTAAAAATGGATTAAACCCATTAACTCATTTTATTGCATCAATGCCAATTGAATTCAGTTGTAGTTCACATTTTTGTTCCGTGATGGCAACAAGCTACAAAGCCATTGTGTTGCTGAGAATAAATTGACATGACTCAGCAATCATTTGTTGCATGAACAGATGGTATGTAGGTTCAGTCGAATGAGAATTTCAAAAATATCGAAAACAGGAAATTATAACACATCACAATGGAGTTGCCTTAGCAACCACTTTAAATTATTAATGACGATAGACTGGTTACACGATGCAAAAGTTCATTGTAAGTACCATATACGAAACACCACGAAAATTTATTTCTGCTATTTATAGTCATAATTAATTATTATAGGAAATATTGGTTCTTTTCACGTTACTTTTTTATCTACAACTCGTTTCTGCCATGTGTGCAGATGAGTACGAGAAATGTAATCAAAGAGTGCATTGTTGTTCTGATTTAGCATGCACTGTGTTTTTCGGCAATAGAAAACAGTACACTGGAATTTGCGATGTAAGTGTCGAATCGGAGGAAGACGAAAGTTGATGAGATATTATTGTATTTTGTGAATAAATAATTAATGGTTTCGTTCGTTTTGGTAGGATCATTATTAAAGTGAAAACGCGCGTGCAGCCGAGCAAGTACCGGTACTATAGTTTAATCGAGTTTGTTTTCAGTTGCGGAATGGCAACTAGACATTTACTAATGGTTATGCAATGCAATACTTTGGTTATTGCTATTGAAAGAAGGAGCCCGTGACTAAGTTTGTGTTGAAATTTAGTCAAATTTATGGATTTTATGGACGTTGTTTTTAAATATTTAGCTAATAAGTACTTATTTTTATTGTTTACTGGTATACATGAAGAAGACTAAAATTTTAAGCGGTATTTATTATAAAGTATGTTATTAAGTTTAATATAACCAAGAATGTATGTAACTTACCAGAAAACAAGATTTTTTTTTTTTTTTTGATGGAATCTTTTTCGACATTTGAAAAATGTAAGAATATTTTCAGAAAGTAATTCTTTTGTTTGTGTGCTATGCATTTGTCATTTTGTCTTTAAATTAATAATTAACTTTTAATGAAATACTTTACTAATCGAGAAAAAAATATTGTTAAAAATATTCCCATCGATAAATATCCTGTTGAAAAATTCAAAATCGAATAAAATTCTAAATATTTATTTTATTATTATTATTATTATTATTATTATTCTTTTATTAGAAAAGAATCAATTTTTGACAAGAATAAATTGTGAAAGCAGTCATGTAAAAAAACTGATAGTATGTCGAAAGGAAACCTGTCGAAAAAATTCTCTCTTCAAATCAAGTGAAACAAATGTCTCCAATTGTGACAATAGATGGCAACACTATAGTTTTTTTTTTTTTAAATGTCATTAACTGATAAACTCGAAAATAATAAATTTATTCTAGCAAAATTAACTTGTTTCTTGATATATTTACACATTTAATAAAATTACGAATTTAACAAGTTTGATGACATTGAACTTGTCTTTTTATCACTTCGACTCGAGAGGTGTTTATCAGCAATAACATGACAGATCTCATCGAGATAAATAAGAAACTTTTTTTTTTTATTGTGTTAAGCTTAAAATGGAAGTCATGTTAAGAAGTCAGTCGGTTCTAAAAAGCATTTTAAAATCAATTCATAATAAGAAACTTAGTTTAAATTGTAAATGCCTTACCATTGATGCAAAAAGGTAAATCAATATGTTATTAATTTTGTAATTATCAAAGTTTTAAAAGTTTTATTTAGCGATCAGCCAAGAATCGTCAAGGAAAATGCAGATGTGGTAATCATAGGCGGTGGTGTAGTGGGCGTGAGCACTGCTTACCACTTGTCCAAAAGAGGCCTCCAAAATGTCGTTTTATTGGAGAAATCAGAATTGACAGCTGGTTCAACTTGGCATGCTGTAAGTAAAGAAAAGTAAAGTAAAATAAAATATTAATAGAAAAAAAAATTATTTTTTTTATTATATCTTAGGCAGGATTAGTCACTGTGTATCATCCGGGGATTAATTTGAAAAATATTCATTACTACAGTATTGGATTGTATTCGCAATTAGAAGCAGAGACAGGGCAGGTAATAAATTTAATGAAAATTTCTTTAGCTTGCCAGATAAGTCTAAACCCCTCGGACAAAAAAGCCATTATAATTTATATACCGGTATAAGTGGGTATGTAGGGTACTTTAAATATGAATTTGCTAAATTATAATGTCAAACATTTATTCTATAATACATGTTATCCTATGATATATATTTTGAATGTAAACTGATATAAACTTTGCAATAATGTATGTCGTATTTACAGTATATTAATAGAAATATGTTTTTAACTTGAGTCAATTTTAGCCAATTATATGTCCATTTTATGTTATATGCTGTGGTGTTATAATTCTTATTTCAGAGGGGATTCTAGTTGCGTCCCCTAACTCACATTGCGCTCCAACCCACGCTACCCCGCTATATTATTCTACATAAGGACTCAACAGTAGATTTTATAATTTTAATTTTTAAAATTTTCAGAATGTAGGGTTTCATCGAACGGGCAGTATTCGCTTGGCCACGAGTGCAGTGCGGGTAGACGAGCTCAATTATCAAATGCAGAGACAACAATGGAACAAAGCCTCGCAATATATCATCGGACCAGAAAAAGTGAAGGAATTGTGTCCTCTCGTCAATTGCGATACGGTACGGTACGGTTAATGTTAGAATTTGCAAAGCTTCAAAATAATAGATTTGAAAGTGAAATTTTGAAGTTGTAGATATTAGCTGGATTGTACACTCCCGCGGATGGGCACATCGATCCTTATTCGTTAACTCAAGCATTGGCAATCGGCGCAAGAAAATATGGGGCTCAAATTATAATGCCCGCATCTGTGATTGGTCTGAAATTGCGCAGCGATGGAAAGTGGGACGTCGAAACTTCTCGAGGAACTATTGTTGCTACTCACGTTGTCAATGCGGCAGGTAATTACCATTTTACACGAAATTGTCATGTATTGAAAATTTGTGGAAAATACGGTACGGTATATGTATAGTTTTTCACTTTTATTAGGATTTTGGGCCCGGGAAGTT
This sequence comes from Geophilus truncorum, assembly GCA_034695745.1. Taxonomy (NCBI): domain Eukaryota; kingdom Metazoa; phylum Arthropoda; class Chilopoda; order Geophilomorpha; family Geophilidae; genus Geophilus; species Geophilus truncorum. The sequence goes on along the minus strand of JAQFZP010002206.1, from coordinate 8,818 downwards.
GGTTACTTAACAGGTTTGGAATTACCCTTGGTTCCGGTGCATCACCAGTACATCGTAACGGCACAAGTACCAGAAGTGATGAAAATTAAAGTAATCACTCGTTGATTTTGTGCTAAACTAAAATTTGCTACTAAAATGTAATATTGCGTTCGATTAGCGTGAAATGCCAGTATTGAGGCATTTGGATGGATCTTTCTACTTGAGGCAAGAAAGAGGCGGTCTTCTGGTCGGTCCTTACGAGTCTGTCGAATCCATGAAGTTATGTGACGATTGGGTCAATAACGGTGTCCCTCCAGGTTAAGTGTTAAAGGTCAATTGAACAGAACTGGTTTATTATTAAATATAAATATACTCGTCATAAACAATAATCAATCGTCACCAAATGATTTGCAGATACATATATATACAGTGATTGTCAAAAGAAAAATAGCTTATGGGAGCTGCAGGGAATTTACGACATCACGAAGTTCGCTTCGCTGCCCTCGTAAGTAGCAGGAATTGCCCGCAATGTTTTTAGTTGTTTTTCACTATCGGGAAATGATCATCATAATTCGCCGCTTGTTGGATGGTACTTCACTGGAATGCAGTAATTTCAGCTGCAAACATCAATGTTGGCACTTCTCAAGGCGAATCCCTAATCCTTTTTTTGCAAAGTTTAGCGTGTCAAAAACCATTTGGCGACTATAAATTACTGCTTGTGATATGTATATTCACATTTAATAACAAACTCGTTCAGTTGACTTGACCTTTAAAAGATTTTTTTAAAAAGAAATCAATTTATTATAATCATTATTTTATTTTTACTAGGATTCGGAAAAGAACTCTTCGAACCAGATTTAGACAGATTGACTCCACATTTGGACGTTGCGATGAAATTAGTGCCGTGTTTTCAAAATGCCAATATCAAAAATGTGATTGCCGGACCCATGACTTACTCGCCTGATTTATTACCGATGGTCGGACCCTATCAAGGACTGCACAATTATTGGACATCGATTGGATTTGGGTACCTAATGTGTTTGTATTGTTTATCATTTATTATGATAATAACATTCGGTGTTTGATATGTTGTGATATAAAGTATTGTGGGAAATTTCTGTATACACTGTATCGTTTAGTCAGTTTAGAATGTTCTATAAAACTTTTAAAAAATGCATCGTTCTTTACAGTTATGGAATAATTCAATCGGGCGGAATTGGCAAATATTTGAGTGATTGGATTGTAGATGGAGAACCTCCGTTTGATTTGATAGAAGTCGATCCTAATAGATATGGAAAATGGACTACTAAGTATTTGACACAAAATAATAAATTTTCAATTTAAAATTTTCTAATTCAAATTATAGGAAATACACATTTTATAAAGCCAGGGAATCGTATGGTATGAACAACGCCGTCGGTTATCCGAGAGAAGAAAGATTTGCGGGTCGACCGACGAAACGAATCGACGAATTATATAATATATTAATTTCGAGAGGAGCACAAATGTCTTTTCAGTCTGGTATTTATTAAAAAATTATAATAATAAAAAATTACTCAATGATATTAAATTTAAAATTAGGATGGGAAAAACCAGCTTGGTTTGCACTGAAAGGTGATGATACTGGTTACAAGCCGAGTTTTCGTCGAACGAATTGGTTTCAGCCGATGATTCGCGAATGCCGTGCCGTTTTGAATAATGTCGGAATCATCGATTTGGCTGCTTTTGGAAAGTTTGAAGTGTCTGGAAAGGACAGTCGTCAATTTCTAAACACTGTTCTTGCAAATAACATTCCTAAGGTTTGAGATTAATAAAAAATAAAAAGTGAGTTAAATTAAGTTGAATTAATTTTTATTAGGCAAGCCAAACAAATGTTTCGCATATGATCACTTCCAAGGGGAAAGTGTATGGTGAACTCACAGTTACGTGCATTAAACCAGACTTGTTTATGTGTGTTACAGGAGCCGGATCAGAATTGCACGATTTGAGGTATTTTTAATACCGTAAAATAAAATCAATAGAGACTGTGGTGTCAATACAGATAAAAACTGAAAAAATGTTTTAGAGTTTGGTAGTTTCTAGCAGAGATACTTTTGCTGCTTGTTAATTTTTTTACTACTAGATGGATGTATTGTATAACAGGTTTTTTGCACAGATTTATTTTCTGGCATAATCTATTGCCAAAGAACCTATTTCAGCAATTCAGTTATTAATTACACTTAAAAAGTGTACTACTTACTTATACATATGCAGTTTAAATTTGATATAGTCTTTTCAGATACACTAATTTATTATACTGTGGATGTCTATCTTCTATTTGCACCACTTTATGCTAAACAATATTTACACTTTTTAAAAATACTTTTTTTAAGCTTAAAGTGGTTCTTAGTTTAACTGACTTTAGACCTACAGAGTGTAAAAATTAAAACCACCAAAAGTTTAATTTTTATCATATTGCACTTCAAATCTTGTTAACAAGTTTTGAAGGATAAATTAACACTATTGGGGTGTAAAAGTGACAAAAACACTTCATTTACACCAATTTTTTAAGAGTGATAGAGAAATGGGTCATTTTAAAAAAGAAATAAAAGAAATTTCTTTTGAGTAATGAAATTTTCAGTTGTGTTTATGCAGAACATACTGCACGTCAAATTTCATAATTCTCAGATTTTTTCTGAGATGTGGCAAAAGTTCAAAGTTGAAAACTGTTTCTATTCATCCCATTTTTCAGTATTTTAAAATAAGTTTAAATATTGATGATATTTATACAATTATTACAGGTGGCTAGAACAAAGAGCAAAAGAGTACAAATTTGATGTACAAATAAAAAATATTACTGAAACAATTGCTTGTTTGAGCATTGCCGGGCCAAAGAGTCGACAGTTGCTTAGCAAAGTTTCTGACGTAGACCTCAGTGACCAAAAATTCCCTTTTCTTTCGATGCAGGAAATTAAAATACGAAATGTGACTACAAAAGCGATTCGGATTTCTTATACAGGTATTTGTTTACTTTTATCAATTATTACAGTATATACTGGAATAAGTGAATTCGGAAATGTACTATTTTAGGTGAATTAGGTTGGGAATTGTACCATAATCGCGAAGATAGCAAACATTTGTACGATATACTAATTAAAGCTGGAGCGGAATTTAAAATTGCTGATTTTGGATTATATGCGTTGAATTCATTGCGTTTGGAAAAAGGATTTAGGTCTTGGGGATCAGATGTAAGAAATAAAAAGTTTAAATTATTTAGAAAATTTATTTATTTATTTATTTTTTAAATTAAGATGACCGTGGACACTAATCCGTTTGAAGCTGGTTTAGGAATGTTCATCAAAATGAAAAAGGTTAATCTTTATTAAATATGAAACGGAATATTTTACGAATGTATACATCGCTTATTTTTAGCAAGTTGACTTTATTGGAAAGAAAGCGCTAGAAAAAATACAACAGAAAGGTTTGACTCGTAAATTGGTAACGCTCGTGGTTGATACTACTGAAGTGGATCCTGAAGGAAATGAGACTATTTGGTTTGGGAATAGGGTACAGTATTGTTTGCTCGCTAATAAGGAGAGCTTCTTTATTTGCCAATCACTGATTGTCATAATATTACAATTACACCAACTTGTGTTGTTGCCTTAAAGTATTTTAAGCACCTTAGTAAATCTTTCAATATATTGCGAGATAATTGAATGTAATGTAATCAAGTTTCAAGCTTATTGTTCCAACTTGCTTCAATTTGCTTGAATTGAAATGGACTCATCCAAATTTATAACCAAAAAATTCGTTTGATATAATGGGAATTTTTTGTATAGGATTCTGATATAACGAAATTTTTGTTGTAACGAGTTGTCCCGATTTGATTTGGGCGCCATTAATTACAAAGAAATGACAAAAATGTTATTAGTTATTACGAAATAACAAATTAAACATCATGTTAACCTTTATCGCAATTTAGTATGGTGGTTGGATTAATATTAATACGGCATTTATTAATAGCCATTTTTAGCAAAATCTCGAAAATTACCTTTGCAATATAGAGGTTTTTGTTTTAATAGAGTTCGTCATAGCGAAAATTTGTATTCATTGTAAACAATGAAACAAAAAGGCGAAAATTGGAGACTTTTGAACTGGTTTGTTTTAATTGGGTTCGATTGTATCTCGTAAGAGCATTGAGAATTGCCTAAAACAATTTTTGGGAGCATATGCTTGTTTGGTCTTAATGTTACAACAATTAGTGATTGGCTGTTAAAAAATTTTTGTGACTTAAAAGTCATTTTATTTTATTTATTTTAATTTTTGTCCAAATTGTTTTGTTTAGGTTGTCGGATACACGACGTCTGGCTCTTATAGCAGTCAGTTGAAACAAGGCATTGCTTTAGCATACATACCTCTTTATCTTGCCAGTGATCAAATAGAAGTGCAAGTTGAGATGCTTGGAAAAATGTGGCAGAGCACGATTTTAATAAATCCACCATTCGAAACGGAACCGTCACGTGAACGAAGAAGCAAAAAGCATTTCGAGTTGAAATAAATATTTTAGCATGAAAACAATTTTGGATTGTGAATTGTTTCAACATTTTTTAAAAAGAAATATAAATTTTTTGCATTCATTCCTCTATCCAAACTGGTAATGTGATGTGAATGCAGATTTCTAAATAGAAATTTTTTATTTTTATTGAAAAAATATGTATCGCCTAAAGTCAAGTCTCGTGCCGTTGATTTCATTAGCAAAAATGACTCTAAAATAGATCTTAAACATAAGAACTACAAATTCAAATGTAATTGATTACTAATAGTGAAGTAAAATAATACCTACCAATTTTATCATTTTCCTTATGTGCTCAAAACTTGCTGCCCCTTTACACGCCTATCAAGTAAATGAGAACAGCTTCACTGCTGAACTTCTCTAAAAGAGGAAGGAAGAAGGGGAGGAGATTTTCACGTAGCGGAACTCTAATTCATATCATCGGGTACATAAGGTTATAACCAGCATATTTTTTTTTTACAAAAACAACTATGGTACCGTGTTATATACATACATAAAGAAATAAAAGTACCGTATCTAAACAGATTTTGATAAGTGTTGCTAGTTGGAAGTAACTCTAAAATAGAAATAAACCTCTTGCTTTCACTTTTGCTTCTTCTTATACAATGTTATACAATGATATGTGACAGGGGAAAAAATACATCAAAGTCGGTAAACTTCCTCTTTAAACATTGCAACAAACTTAAAACTCACGAATATTGTTCATGTCCCAAAACAACTCACGAAAAATCAAATAGAAAACAGAAAAGACTTTGATTTATTTTTAATAGTGGCTCAGCGAATCAAAACTTATGGACTTTTATTACGAACCATCAAAATGTCAGTTTTAATGGAAACATGGCAATGTGGTCGTGAATGCGGCGAGGCATAAACCCTCTTAAATCTCCTTCATCAAAAAATCCATTGGTTGTGAATGTGGGAAAATACGCTACCAGTACGGTAATTTAAATCTTGCGGAAAGGTTACAGATTTAGTGGTTAGTTTTTTCTACTGGTAAATATCATGAATGTTTTGCCTAATTTCAAAATCAAATAACGTTTTACAATTTACGAGTTTGGTCATCTTTACGTTAAATGCAGATTTCAAACAAACGGGGCGAACTGGTTTAGGGCATTAGACCCTAATAAATTATGGTAAAATAGCATTTTATCAACACTAGGTTTAATTTTTAAAAATTACACGCTTTACTCAAGTTAAGTTAGTTATAACTAGATTATAACCTATTTTATAAGATTATAAACTATTTTAGTGTAACGATAGTTGTTATATTAGAGAGGTTGTGAAACAGCTCCGATATCAATATCGATATCGCTACCGTTATTTAAACAATTAAAACTCGTGCGAATTTAATTGTTTAAATAACGGTAGCGGTATCGATATTGATATAGGAGCTGTTTCACAACTTCTCTATTATATCACAAATTGCAACAAATTGTTCTTTTAAATGAATGAATGAATGCGTAAAAAAATTAATGAATAAATAAAATGGCCACTCGGGTCATACGTAATCTGCTGTTGCTTGACAACATATCTCAATTATAAAAATTCTAAAACTATACAATACTAATTGCCCAACAATGTTATATCGCATTTTTGCGCACACTCCCATGTAAAACTAGCGTCTTTTATGGGGGTGCGTCTTATATGCGCGAAAATACGGTAATACCATTCACAATCCTAATTCAGAAAAAGCCGGAAAACGCTAACCAAACAAAGTTGAAAGAAGATCGAGAACTCCGAATGCGAAAGCGAGGAAAAAAAATTGTACTTTTGAAAGTCGAGTAGAAAAAATACTTAAAGTTCGAGATTTTTCACGAGTAGTAGCACTTTTACAAGCCAAAAATGTATAAAGTATTTCTTGTTACTCTTTTTAATCGTATTTTATAGCTTTAAACAAAATTTAGAATTAATTTTTTCTGTCATAAATAACAAAATTTATGATTTTTCGTCTTAACATCAAAATATGGTAAAAACCTAAATTTCTAAAAACTGAAAAATAGACCAATGCATGTAAAGTGCGACCTTTCTGGAAACAAGCATCGCTTATGGTCATCTACGAACGTTTTTAGAGCTCCCAACTGGACCTAAGGGTCAAGCTAAACTGCTGTATATAATGGGGAAAGCAGCCGAAGCTGCACAAGCTGCACTTCACTGAACCATCAGCACAGGATTTAAGAAAACAGCTCTGATCACAATGAGAAAATTACAACGACTCACAGTGGTAAGAAGACTTTGTATTTTTTATTACTTCAGTTTTAAACAAGTGAAAGAATTACGGTAATTTAAATGTTTAGTTTCTTTATTAAATTAATATCCGAAACGAAATGCTGATTGAAGATTTTCGTATTTGTTACTTATTTAAATTTCACAGTTTTCGTTAAAAATTTCTTTTATTGGTGATTCCATAAACAATGCATATGTTGATTGATGTATTGATGTTATTTGTATGATGTTGGTTGACAATACGGTATATTATTGTTACTCTTTTTTTTCTTGGTGTGTTATTTACTCATTTGAATTAATTCGAATGCCATAGGCGGTCATTTTCGTGTAAATTGCCACCTACCTTTACTCCTTTTTCACATGAAGAGCATGTAAATAAGAGGGTATATTTATATTCATTTAATTCAATGACCTTAGCTAATAATACAACTTTTGGAAAACAACTTATTACATGAGAATTCCACCAAAACCGCATTTATGATTGATGTACAGTAATGAAGTTGTTTAATAACATACCACTCAATACTTTATAAAATTTTCATGTAGTGTATTCACTTTTTTTTTTTAAGGTTTTTCTACTGACCACTCTACTCTTACCCGAAATCGGCAAAGGATATCCTTACAAACCACATCATTACTATCCCCAATCTCAATATTCTGAGTACTCCAATCATCCATATTCGCCCAAAGCACCGCCACCTATGAGCTACTCGAGGAACTACGCACATCCACCGTCTACTAAATACCATAAAGTGCCACCTCCATCTTATGGCGCTAGTACTTACATAAAGTCATACCCATCTTATGCACCCCCACCCCCACCTCCACCTCCACCACCTCCACCTCCACCTCCACCTCCACCCCCAACATACTCTTACAGATCTCCATCAAGAGATTACGAAAGGTATCCAGTGGCGCCATCTAGGGATTACGATAGATACCACGTTTCTTCAACTAAAGATCACGAAAGATATCTATCAAGAGATCAGGAGAGGTACCAACATCAAAGAGACCACGAAAGATATTCGCCACCTAACGGTGCGAGGGAGAACGAAGGTTATTCTCACTCGGTTCCAAGAGATCCAGAACCCCATTCCCATTCAAGAGATCGGTATCCGCAAAGGGAGAGAGAGCACGAATTGTATTCCATGAGAGACAACTATCGGGATTTGGAATACGAATCGTATGCACCGCCGCCACCTCCTTCGTATCCGCCGAGTTATTATTACCCATCGCCACCTTCGCCACCAGCTTACGATCCGTATTACTTTAATAAGAAAATGGGTAAAGCGGTGGATGCTGGGGAAGATAAGAAAGATGAAGAGAAGAAGATAGAAGATGATGGTGATGATAAAAAGTCAAAAACAAATAAATAGTTTATTATTTTAAATATTTATTTTGAATATGGCAGGGATACAAAATGTAAAAATAAAATTATGTCAGGTACATAAAGAGTCATTAATGGCAATTTAAAGTTGTATACAAAAAAATGTAAAACAGGCTGGTTTCTGAATAAATTTATTTTATTATTAATATTTATGAGGATTTTCAGTTACTGTTTGTTTTTGTTTTTTATGATTATAGTTATTTATGATTACTTTCTGGTGAATATTAAGTTGGTTGTTTGGCATGACTGATTCATTAAATTGGAAAAAATACTCGTATGAGTCATCTGCAATGAGAAAAAAAGTTACTAAAATACGATTTCCAATTGATTATTACGTACAACACACATGAATTTTAAAATTAAGAAAAGATAGATATACATAGAAAATGTCAAAAAATATATTGATAACACAAGAGAAGTTCATTTAAAGTACCGTATATGTAGAATGTATTTTGTAAATCACCCAATTTCAATACCGGTACATGACATTTTTGTGTTTATATTTATTTTAAAAAAATTAAACATTTTTTTGATTATAAAACATAGTTTTATACTGTCAACGCCCTCAAATCCGGACATAGGAGGGGGTCGGAAAAAGTAGCCGGATTTGAGAGCGGCCGAGCTTGAGAGCGACTCTCTCAAATCCGGCCATTTAGTAATTGTCCGGAAATGGCCGG
>JAQFZP010002205.1:0-14633 GCA_034695745.1 Geophilus truncorum | reverse complement strand
GATTTTGACGTTTTCTCTGTGCGGGGATTGGTGGGGATTTTCTAGCCTCGACACGGGTAAATCGAATAGAGGCTAACAGCAGCACTGGAAGGAAGCGTATTGGGTCGCTGTTGGAAGTTGGAAGCTGGTGAAGCCGGGAGAAGCCAGCAACTGCGTGAAGCAGCGTTTAGCGATCGCTCACTCCTGGTTTCTCTAGCGGCAAAATTTGAAATTGGAGTACTCCAATGGAGCAGGGGGTATTCCACTCCGGGTAATTCACAGAGCCGCGAATTTCTCTAATTGACTATGGCCAATGCTGATTTCAAGTTTAGATTATAACTTTATTCTGGTGTATGTGTGACGTCGTTCCAGTGACGTAATTAAAACTCGACAGAAATTGTAAGTAATGACTACTTATGGTTTTTGACGAACAATAGAAAAACATTAAACAATTAGAGGTAAAATTTTTTTTACTGTACTGTATAATTTTACTTATCAATTATCATAAAAATGTAATTAACAAGTTTTTGTAGATAAATACGATTTTTTTTGTTCTTATAAATAATAGAAATATAGAAATTTAAAAGTATCGAATGCAATTTCGATTCATCGATGAAAGTTATATCGAGTGTTATTTAAGAAAAAAATGAAGCAATAGTAATGTCATACAGTAACATGCACGTGTTTACAAATAACTGAAACACTTCCTTCATGTGAGGGAAAATTGCGCATAAAATCGTAAAATGTATTTTGACGTTTAAAAATAAATTGTGTAATAACAAAAAATTATAGAGAAAGTGCATTTAGAACATAAAATTAATGATAATTTTTGTAAAGAAGAAATAGTTAATTCATGTTTATTTGGTACACACATAATTTTAACTTCCACATACGCACATACCAAATTTAACTTCTATACATTAAATTAAATTTCCACACATAATGTGAGGGTTAAAATTTGATATATTTGTAGGTGTTTAGAGGTCAAAATTTGTTGTGTGGTGTGGGGATTGATATTTAGTGTATAGGGGTTAAATTTGGTAAGTGGGATTGAAATTGGATGTTAGGGGATTAACATTTTGTGTGTGGGGGTTGAAATTTGGTGTTTGGAGGTTGAAATTTGATTTGTGGGGGTTAAATGGTATGTTGGGGTTAAAACGTGCAATTTACCAATTTTGATAATTCAATATTTCAAGGTTTTCTCATGTCTATTATCAATATTTCAAGAATCAATATTTCAAGATTCAATATTTAAATTACATTGAATATTTCAATATTTATATCAATATCAAATAATTTTGATGTTATGATATTTTAATTTCAATATTGTGACCCTTACTTTCGTGCCCAGATTTGTGTGCTGCGCTTTTTCTAAAAAAAAGACTCGTCACTTACTTCGCCACAAAGAATACAAGAGATTCTTTTTAGGAATCACTTGTTCTGTTAAGGCAACCAATCTTTCAGTGCGAATGAATTAATTACACGATCACTAATCGAGGTTAATGGACAAAACGTGCTACACTTTATTACAACATTCTCGATGAGAAAATGGCTAATACAACTATTAATTTACTGAGTCAAATCAACTTTTTTCCAACTTCTCAATGAGAACAATTGAAATCGTGTTTATCCCTCTCTCTCTCTTTTCTTTTTACTGCTTTATCAGATCCCTTGATTACATTCTGACCGAACCGAAGGAATATGAATAAATATGTTTTTTATCAGGGGCAAACAATGTCGTATGCAATCTCTACTGCCTTTTGCGACGTCTGCTTCAATCGAGAATTCTGCGGAACTTATTCTATCAATTAAACACTAAAATCACCCACTCTCTAGTCTGTCCCTGGGGTCACAACAATGCTGATCAGAGTGTGCACACATCGGCGCTAAAGAAATGGAGAATCGTTGTCTCGGCCAAAACCTTGATCAGAACTGTCAGACAGGCGGTGATTCGCACTGCAGTTCTTTTGCCTCGAAACATCTTGACCCCAATGACGTATTCACAAAATAGCCAATGAGATCTTTTTTTTTTTCTTATCTCAGGTCCAATCGGCTCTTCGTACTGTTGGGGAAAAGGCATTGGCGGCATTCCATTATTATTTTCTTTTAGTGACAGAAAATGTCTGTGATGAAGTAATGCAACTTTCACTCAACAATGGATAAGTAATTCAAGTTGAAGCTGATGTTGAGTTTTGTGTTATCAAAGTATAGTTTAAAAAAATATAAGAAGCAAATCGATATTTGAATTTATTTATTTAGATGTATACTGTTACATTTTTAAAATGGTATAGTATAATTATCAATTTTAATTATTTAGTTCCACTTCTGTTATTGGAGGATTTGGTATATTTTGTGGATTACTCTGATTTCTATTCATTTGTAGCATTCGCACAATCTCCTTTAAGACATTGTTTAAAATCGAAGATTCAATCGTTGAACCGAATCCTGTTGGAATATGTCTCGTGAGTTTTGATTTGTGACTTATATTTCTCTCATCATTAACAGGTACTGCTTGTACACTGACAAATACCAACAAGAGAAATGATGCCGACAATAGAAATTTCATGACCTGTTGAGAAAAATGCTATTTTTATTATTATTTTATTATTATTGCAAAGTAGAAAGAACGCGTGGTATGCATAAGGGCGCGTTGCCCATTAAAATGGGTTGCATTGGGGCACGTTGCATTTAGGCGCAAAATATTGTAATTTTTAATTTTTTTTATACCTTGTCTCAAATTTTTGCAACCTAAAATAGTCAACAACCTAAAATAATTTTTAGGTTGCATTTGGGCGCGAATATAGGTTGCATTTGGGTGAGAATTTTCGACACACTTTAAAATCAAAGGGACACTCGATAAAATTTGCAGCGAAAATGGCGGAAAACGATTATACGACACGATGAAATAAAGAATTATTTTCTACTAGCACAGTACCCGTGCTACAGTATGCTACGGGATACAGGAGACGTATTATGAAGTTTCGGGTTTAGATCCCGTCTCGGTTTTCATTTTGTTCCCGTCCCGTGATCATTGAGCTGGACCTATAGATGTCCCGTGATCATTGAGCTGGACCTATAGATGTCCCGTGATCATTGAGTTGGTCCCGGTTTACTCCTATTATGACTCAGCACAGTGCGTGTTAGATCCCGTCCGAAGTTAGTCCCGTGATCATTTAGTTGGTCTCAGCGTTGAATTTTATGTTACTCCTATTATAATAACTCATTTCCATCCCGTGATTAATCACTTGATTTTGTTTTTGATTCAGCGACAGCTTGTTCATTGTCACCTGGATTTCATTGTTAAACTGTTAACATCAGGGGTGTTGTCAGCTTTTGCCACCATACCATGTGCCCAAGCAGCTACATAATCAGTGTTTGCATTGTTGATGTTGTTTGTTTGTAATTGTTAATACATCACAGGTGTTGCCATGAGCTGCCACCATGCCATGCACATTGCCCGGGAAATTTGACTTCGCATTTACAGTACGTCATAAGTGTGTTAGGCCCTTGATTATCTCGTTGTATGTTTGCATGTGAGGCTAATGTACATTGTTGTTGTGGTGAGAACAATGCATGAGCTTGCCACTCCATGTGGCTGCATTAACCTCAACACAGGTGCAATTATAAGTGTTTTTTGGTTTTCCCTAAATTTCGCGTAACCTAAGAGGGATCGGTCAAATGTTGTTAGGTAGTTCGTCTTGGAATTGCATTTGACATGTCTCTGTCAAATTTGGACCGCAAATAACTGAGCCTATAGATGGACAGACACACACACACATACACATACGCGCGTGCATACTAAGGAATATGTATATAGCTATAGATGAACACAAGTGTGAACCCTCTTTTACGTGAATTTACAAATAGAAATAATGGTATCAAGTTGCAACAAATATTTTTTAAGCGTACACCTTATTTTCTCTGCTGTCGCACACAAGTCAAGGTGTAAATTTACGCCGAAAAGTAACTAAAAGACGTCCAAAAGGTAAATTTAGTCTCAAAATTGTGCTTAAGGTTGTAAAAAATGTTTAAGTTGTAAGATTCATTAAAGTGGTAAAATTGATGTTTTAGACTCATTTAAAGCATCTTAATACCCTTATTTCTATACGCCATGAAATTGTAATGCTTACCGATCTAGTGGTTTGTTTTCACGAAGCAATGTCTGGAATATTATGGTGATAATATTTAGTTTTGCAGCTTTTTATGTGCGCTGATATTACAAAGAGATTTCGTCACAAAATTGTTTGTCTCTTTTCTGGAGTTATAGTCAGTAAAGTTGATTCACCATTCTGCATGAATGATTATCTGGTAATATCGTCATTTTAAATGAAATTTACTCCTCCTGCAGATGTTGGAAGAATGGTTGAAGGTCATCCAAACAAAAAATGACAATCATGTTTAAAGCATGTTTTCATATTGCAATAAAAAGTTTTGAAATGATATTATATACTTGTAGCAGTTCACAACAACATTTCAAGAATTTACAGACTAAATTTTTAAAATGTTAGGTAATTTTGTTTGAGGATTTGAAGTGTGAATGAATTTTATTTCGTAATAATAATTTACAGATTTTCCATTATAATTCTTTCATGAAGATAAATTTTATTTTATTTATGTTAATTATTTTTATAACTATTAACTCAGTAATTAATGATGTTTTACTTAGTTAATTCTTGGGCTTCTCTGCAAGGAAAAGAAAAATATTCATGAATTTCTACAAAAATTCAACTACATTTTTTTTTCTATTTTTTTTAATTACGGTAGTGTGAAACACGGAAACACTAATACATAACTACATATAGTTCAGCTAATAACCACAGTGGCGCTTTTTCAGATTCAAACATGGAACAGGCTCAAACAAATAAACTCCAATTAGAAATTAAAGATGAGTGAAGCTTATTGGCCGAGCTTGATTCCTTGCTTGTGACCATCAAAAGTATGGTAGATTTAGAGCAAAACCTGATTAGTAAAAAAATGTCCGCCAACTGTCATAAAAATTTTGTAAATTACACGTAATGACAAGGTCATTTTTAATTAATTAATTAAGAGTGTTTTTGAAGTATTGCATCACCAGATGACAATTTTCCTTACCCCGGTTTCAGAACTACTTTATATTTTGTGGATGAACACAAGCAAATGATATAGATTCTGACCAATGAGTTTCACTCATTATTGATCACCAGTTATAGTTTAATCATTTTATATCTTAACCAAATTCAACGAGTTTGCTCTATGGTATACTTTAAATGAACACAAAGTAATCTAATTATAAAATTACTCAATTTCCCTAAGGCTGTTCCAAAGACAATGGAGATTGATGAGGAATTGTACTACAAAGCCATCCCTTTGACTGCTGGTCATTTGTTATCGAGCAAAAGGGTTGTGTCCTCGCTCGACGTCGTGACAGCGTCTCTCCGGTATCACCTGATATGATTATAGTCCATTGACACACTTGAAGGGATGCCAAATTGGATTTGCCATTTGGCTTGCAGGAAGCAGCCAGGTGTGAGGGTTCTTTCTCTTCCCCATTGCCTCTTAGGCCTATTTAATTCGGTGAGTCAGTTGCTTTGGATTGTGAATCAATTGATGTTGATGGGAAATGGATTGCATCTTAAAGCTGAAGGGTGTTGCAGTTTTGAATGGAAAGTGGGTGAGGGTTGAGGGTTGAGGGTTGAGGGTTGAGGGTTGAGGGTTGACTGGTGAAGTGGAGAAGTGGAGAAGTGGCTTTCGGCTTTCAATTCACAATAGTTGATATATTGTCTGTCTGGATTCTGCACGTTAGCTGATGGTATTTATGTATTTTGTTTATGAGTTCAAGGTCATCTATGTGCCACATTATGTCATGTATCGTTCGTTGGATTATTAGCTTTCGATCTAATAATTTAATTGTTGAAGGTAGATTGAGGTTTAGGTTGTGTTTGATATCTTTCTCACAAGCACATGGTTCACTTTCGCTTAAAATGATTGTTTGGAAGTTGGTCTTTCAGTGATTTCAGTTGTTAAGTTGTTATTAGTGTTGCCATTTGACCGGATCGGATCGGTTTTCTATAAAACCGATCCGATCCGAAATTAGCGTCGGATTGGATGATCCGATGGCAACACTAGTTGTTATTAATACTTGACATCTTTAAGTTTATGTGTAAAGTCGAATCGGAGTTCAAAGATGAGTGCCAGTCATTGCTCATTGGTCAGAGTTTTCTTACTTACTGTACCGTACCTCAATCAAGTGCGCGTGAAAATAGTTCATAACTAGTTTAAGAAGTAATGTTTAATGAAAAACTACACAAATGATTAAAAACGTACGTAAATACAGTCTAGTGGCAGAAAGTGCTATTAATTAACAGCAATGTAAAACATTGTCTAGTATGACGTAATGTTCTAGAACTTTTGCCTAGTGGAGTCATAGCATTAGAAAAATTTTGTCGTCATATTGTGTCAACAATTTTTAAATCATTTTGGATCAACTACTTTCAGGACCTATCTAATGACTAAATAGTGCTAAGCTGTTTTGTTTTGGTTTAAGTTAATTGTTATCATTTATTTTTGATCGCTGGTATGTGGCAAAATTTTACACGATTAACGATTAATGATTAATGATTAACATTTCTGGGTGTTTATTATGTGATAATTCATATTTGAAAAATTACTTAAGTTAGTTGAGTATTCAGTTTGGTTGTTTAGCAATTTTGTCACCAGATTGTGATTTTATATCTTTATTTATTTCGAATCACTACCGTATTTGATTGTACCCTAGTGTTCTAGGTATTTAAAAAAATGGCTGCCAAGGTAACACCTGTTTCTTCACTTCACAATCACCCACACCCTAATCACAACAGCAAATGGATCTAGACCTTACAGTAGTCACTTAAATGTTTACCACTAGAGGGTTTATTATAGATTTTTAGAACAAGCAAAAACCTTGTTAATGAACTCTTACTAGATAATTCCAACAAAAGAAAGTTCAGTTACCGGTAAAGCGCAGATGGCAATCTGCAATACCCGGCTACTTGTCGATCGAACCCGAACAGGTGCACAGCATTCGTGCAATGTTAGCAACAGCTTGTCTGGCCATCACTGATAATTACTGACTAATGGAGGTGATAAAAGTGAAATAATTGTGTAATAGCAATGTGATTAGAAGAGGGGAGTGACTGGATGTGATTTTTCACTCCGTTAATTGACTGACTTGACTTTTTTCAAATTAATGCCAATCACAAAGGGTTCCACATCAGTGCTTAAGTCTTCCAGCATGAAATATTCCTCCTAGGGATCTGTTGTCATGGTTTCAGTCTCACTTCTTGACCTCACCAGGCTTCTCCTTAATTGGCTACAGATTATCTCTTGCACCAGTAGCTCTGTGCATTGACCTGTGACCTTCACCTTTATTTGACCAGGTGACAATAATTTATTCTGAAAAGTTTGTTTTCTGGATTCTTTGGTGCTGAATTTTAATGCAATTCCTGGTGCTTTGTATGTGTGGAGTGTGGGAGTGCTTTAACTGAGCTCTTTTTTTTCTCCACTGCTGAATCGAATTAAAGTCGCGTTCCAAACTTGGAATTTTAATCATTTTCCCAGATTTGCAAGTCATCGTTGGCCATTAGTGGTTATTTTGTTGTATTTCTATTACGTAGTTGAAAATTTCAACTTTAGGTGTTGTTTAGTGTTGTAAGTGTTACTTACTTTTTGGTAACTAGTTACCGTTACAGTTACAGGTTGTAAAAAAGTAATTAGTTACCATAGTTACCGTTACTGTAACTATACAGAGGAAATTCGAAGCGTTACAGTTCTCGTTACAATTTTCTTACTGTTATTGGTACTAAAACGTTACTGATACCATATTTTACAATAAAAAAAAAAAATTATTTGCGGTGATTGCTGCCAGTGCTTCCAAAAACTTCGCGTCGAGAACTGGCAGAAATCACTGATCAAATTATTCTAATACCGTAATTTAAAAAAAATGTTTATATTAAATTTTATTTTATGACAAAAAAAATGATAATTTATCATTTATCATTTTCATTGTCATAAAATAAAATAAAATAAAATAAAATAAAAATGTGTTTATTTTATTTCAATAACAATAGCATTTCGAATTTGTTGGAAATTAATGAATTCAAAATTTTATAATGCAATAAAAACGTTTTCACTTCATTTTGTAAAGCCCCGTGTACATCGATGCGAAGTAACACACGAAGCAAATTGTTTCGCCACTCCGCATGCGATGGTCCCATTTACATTGCCGCAAACTTTGCGCGACAATGTATCGATTTTTTTTTATTATTTTATCTCAAAACTCACGTTATACATTCCAGTCTTTGTTGTTGATTACTCAACAGTAGTAGTATGCTTAAAACAGTGCTTAAATGCTGTGAGCCGCCGTTTTATTTATGCCGAGCAGTTGTCTGTGATTAGCTCCGGCGCTCGCAAAGGGTCACGTGATGCAAGCTAAGCAAAATCAGAATTGAAATTTTTCAACTTCTGATTTTATTCACAAATGTCTCACGTGGCATTTGCTTCGATGTGAACAAGTGTTTGCATCGATGTAAACGGGGCTTAATGCAAAACGTTACTGTATGCGTTACAGCGTTTTAGAAGTATCGAATTACGTTAAAATTACTATTGATTTTATATTTAACTAGTTACGTTATTGTTACAGTAAATATAACGTCTTTACCAGTAATAACGTTTACAACACTGGTGTTGCTTTTAAGGTATTTGATTGCCTTTGCCCTGACATCTGTCATCGGTTATCGTTCGACGAAGATTTATTTCATATTACTTCTGTGGCAGTGACAGAACAAGTCTAGACTCACCAATCAAGAATTTTGGTGGTCAGTTTTTAATGAAATTGTAGAAACAAAACAATAGTGAGTTTGCACAGGGTCACTTGTCTGTACTCTATGACCTTTTGGGAAAAAGAAATGGTTTTAAGGCAGAGGGAAAATATTGGGATTTTATTGTTCCTTTGACTTCTGTTTTTGTGTTGCCTTTAGTCTCTAATAGAGGGCATTGTTGCTGATTGTATCATAGCTCTAATAGTAAGGCGACCTAGGTTTAAACCTAAACAGTTGTGTGGTGATTGTTACTAGGTGGCGATGACAATTAAAGTGCATGATGTAATCACTATAAGGAGTCTAACACCAGACTTAACTAATTAATTAAAGACTCACACGTGTAACTCAGTCTCCTCCTTTCTCGAATACGGTTCAACAAGTTGAATTGAATATATAGTGAAGAATAAAAGTTTATTCAAAACCTAAAAATAAAAAAAAATACATTTGATTGTTGCACAATATTGAAGATCTATAGACTGATTTGTTTGTAGACAAGTTGTGTTTGCTTTTATTTATTAGTTTTAGATTTGCATATTAAATATCCTTTGTTGTGATCGTACTTTTAATAGTGTCGCCTTCGCTTGGATTCAAACTTTCTCCAGAGTTAGCATCTACCTCAGCTTTGCTATAGCTATACTTTAAAAATAATGATAAAAGGGAGATGATGACTATATTATAGAGCTAGCATCATTTTGTTCAATTTCAAAATCTTCTAAAAGTTCATATTGTTGTGCATTGATTATTTTCAATTAATAAATTTTCATTGTATAGTAAGAAATATTTACAGTAGTTGACTTTTTTGTTGGACAACTTTAAAGACATAAAATTCTACAAGAATTGTCCAAAGTGGGGCAATTGTTAAGTGAAAGTCTATTTCTCATACCCAGGCAAACCTTTAATTAGCAAAAGCTGTAAATAATTGTTTCCACTTTAGGTTTTGAAGCTATAAAACCCTGCAATGCCACAATCTTCTTTAAACTTACTCGAACCGTCTCCGCTTACCTCAGGGCTGCACTTTATGTACATTTTAATGGCTAAACAAACATTTATACCATTGGAACGACAGGCTTTTAAAAGTGTTTCTACTTTATCGAGTCGACGCTCGAATCTTTTTAGCAACAGTGTTTGTGCTTGCTTTTATAATGAAGTCTGTGTTTGCTTAGCTGATGTTTAGTGCTTTGAAAATTATAAGTAAATAGATTCGTAAAGAGTTCGCAAGTTATGCATTTATGCGTCTAGATTATAAAAAATGAACATGTAAATTAGGTTTAAAAGTAAATATGTACGTTTTTCTACAATGTTGGAGTCAGTTATTCTTTTAGAGGTAATTTTCATCATTAAATGATCAATATATTTTTCAGCAAAGGTAGTTATTTCTCCCATTAGGTAACATAATAAAAAAGTTTTTTTATGCATTTTGCAACTACACCAGTTCATTTTTTAGGTTTCCTTGGAGATCAAAAATGGTACAATTGGCCAGAAGCGCAAACGAGGTAGACCAACAAAAGTGAAAAAGCTTTGCTGGTACTATGAAAATGTTGGTGGAAATTAAGTAAAAATTGGAGAGACAAAAACATTTTTTTGGGGAAAATGTAATTGGGGAAATTCAGAAAAAAATGGGAGAAATAATTTGTTTTCAATTGGATATAATTCCTATTACTGCCAATAGAAGGGTACCGGTATATTTAAACCAATCAAAATCATTCTTATCTTTCTTGACACCTGCTATGTCACCCCTTGTAGGAGAAATAATGAAAAATTGCAAAGGCTATAACTTTATTATTAAGAATTTTTTTTACACCAAATTTTTAGCAGTAACTTTTTACAATCTTATTTCCTGACGTCGTTAAAAACTATAATAATCAACTTTACCAGCTAATGATACCAAAGTTAGCATCGCTTATAGCGAAACCATCAATCCCCACCGCATCCCATCATCCTCAGCCGCGTTCAATTTGCTGGACCTAATTACAATCCAATTTGCAATTGCATCTCCTTACTCTACCTTCAAAATTGCCCTGAGTTTCCCTACAGACATTTTTATTCCTATTACTGATTGGATGCTGGGGGCTGTAATTGCCTGTTAATCTTCGATTCTAATAAACAGTTGATGGAAGCTGTGGGGAGAAGCATCACATTAGCTCCCTTCACTTCACGCACACCTGGTGCGAGGCTATGTGCTGTCTATTGACGAGAACGAGGGACGAGGGTGGAATTCTAACAACTTCTTTGCTCACTTTCTTTAGCGACACCCTACATGACAAGCAGGTTGTAAACAAGAGCAGCAAAACGACACTTCATTCCGCGCTTCACTGCCTTGTCTTACACTCAGCCAACCACCCACCACCCACTTACATGCATTTTCTTTTTTGTTTTATCTCTTAAGGCAAACAAGGGTTCTACAGACGTGACGGGTTTGTCAAACATGGGATGAGTGTTGTAAATGACAGGGGAATGTCTGGATTTTTGTCATGTGTTTATGAAAATGGTAATGGAGTCTTTGGAATTAAATGCG
This sequence comes from Geophilus truncorum, assembly GCA_034695745.1. Taxonomy (NCBI): domain Eukaryota; kingdom Metazoa; phylum Arthropoda; class Chilopoda; order Geophilomorpha; family Geophilidae; genus Geophilus; species Geophilus truncorum. The sequence goes on along the minus strand of JAQFZP010002205.1, from coordinate 3,305 downwards.
TTATGGTGATATTGATATTGTTACGGTACTTTAAAAAAAACAAAACAGTATTTTTATTATTATTGTTATTGTTTCTTTTAATAAGAGAGTTAGCAAAAAATTGGTATTGAATTATCTAGTTATAAAATATAAAACGTACCAACTTTTTAATAATTTAGTCACTTTCGGAAACAGTTGGTGAAAAATCCAACTTACAAATAAACAGCCATAAGTTGGTTGGAAAACTTATTATACCAACTTTTATTGCACATGGCAGTTTACGGCAACTCAGATTGTTTGCTTTGCTAAGTAGCCATTTTCTGTTTATTTGAATTTCCCCCCTTCGTTTCAGGTCAAAATCAGATTTTTTTTTTTTTTTTTGTCAAATTTGTGTCAAAGTTATCATCAAATTTAGTTAAAAAACACTCTACATCATTAAAATTGATATGAGTATCATCAATACTAGTATGATATTGATCAGACTATACCTAACCTAACGTTCTTGATTAAATATTTAAATGTCACCGTACCATTTCACATGTGTTTGAACTATTTTTTTTTTTATATTTTTTTTTGATTTTATTAGTTATTTATGTACAGTGTGTAATTTAATTTTATGGTACTTTAGTTCTTAAATTCGATTTTAAACAACCCCTCAATACAACCATTCACAAAGTGGTCAAAAACTGTAAGAGCAGATGCAAGTAGCTTCTTGTGTTTGATCTATAAATAATCCAGACAGCTGAAAACTGTCTAGAGGGAGCTGCGAAACCAGAGGCACTTTTTCTGCTTTTGTATGTCTTGGTGAGCACTTTATGATTGCTCCACCATCTGTTTGCATCTGGCTAAACAGCACAGAAACTTAGAAACAAATTTCACCACCAGATGGCACCAAACCAGTGATCACGACTCGCAGACACACCATCCCACAATTCAAACTTCCAGTACCAGTATCTGAACCATAGTTTTAATATTGGGACTAATGGACTACCGTAGTGCCAAGATGGCAGCCGCCATGTCTATGTCTGAGGGATTTTGAGTCAAAAATGGCTTCAACAACACGGTCAACACCTAAAAACAATGAACAACTATATAAATTGTCTGGTAAGGGATTTTTACACCACCATCACTTGTTGTCAGATGAAAATCCGGGATTTTGTATCGGAGGCGTCCATTACTGTAGTGTCTGATTTGTTCGACTTTTATTGTGATTGTATAACTGGCTTGGAGGTTATGTTGGCGTGTAACGAGAACTGTCATAAATATAGTTTTCTTTTGCCTTTGTTTGTCTGCTGGGGTGTAAAAGGAAGCAGTGGAGATGAAAAAGGATGTGGCAACCATTGATTATCGCAAAAAGATGACACTGCAAGATGAAAGCTTCGCGCACGTGACCTTAAAGACGTGACTTGACAGTGAAATCAATGGCAGATGGTGGAGTGGAGGTAATTATTAAATGGAAATGATGTATTTTGCTGAGTAGATTTATGTAGTGTGCGTTAGGGAGTGAGAAAAAAATTATACGATGAAGGGTGGATATTTAAATTAATGATTTTAGTTCTTGGAGATAATCGGTCATTATTTTTAGATGAATTGATTTTGACAGATAAAATTTTTTGATGAATTACTAGTAAGCTGTATGTAGTAAGTTTAATATGTACATTATGTAGAAACAGTCATATTTTTAGATGAACCGATCATGATCGGTCATATTGAGAAAGCCATATTTAGATAACACTCATTAGTCACTAGGTACAATTGTCATGTTTGGGTAAACTAACCAGAATTATGATTAGTCATTTTTAGATTACTACAATTGACTTGTACTATATTTAAATGAAGTGATTTTGTCAGAAAATATTTTATGATGAACTACTTTTAAACTGTAACAAGTTCCTAAATTATGTAAGATCAGTCACTTTTAGATGAACCGGTCATTCTTACAGAGCTATATTTAGATAAATTATTGAACATAGGATGTAATATTTGGGTAAACTAGTCAATAATTATGATTAATTATTTTTAGATTACTACAATTGACTGGTCTTATTATTAGATGAACTGGTCATTTTGAAGCAAGTGTTACATTATTTGTACAATACCAGTACTGAAGATTATTGTATTGATTTGTCGAATTGTAAACGTTATGACTTAATTTCTTATAGTGATGCAAGTTATCGTGATCGACCGTATTTTTAGATGAACTGGTCGTGAACGGTCATGCTGACAAATTCATATTTAAATGAATTTGCCACATTTTTGTACGAACTAATCATGACTAGTCACATTTTTAGATGCATTAGACGTGATCGGTTCAATTCTTAGATGGTCTGGTCATGCAATAACAATTTAAACTTAATTTATGGGAAAACAGAGATACAGTATACAAGAAAGTCACCTCCAATTCACCACACTACATCTCAGATAAAATCAAAAAGAGATAAAACCAACTACCCAATAACTCACTCCACAATAAAACAAAACACATTTATCTCTATTGGGGGAAATATCAACCATTTACATAAAATAAAATAACTTAACTCCAACATCTCTCCAAACACCCATAACTTCCCACTTCCCGCTGCATCCACCGTCTTTCTGACCTCAGTTTTGGGTGTAAATTTGTCTCAAAGTAAGATATTTCGTCCCCTTATCACTGATACATAAAACTCCCACAATGTCTTTCTTTTTCTTCTAGTTTTATTTTTTTCTGATCTTTTACTTTTGACTGCTGCCACCAGGGGGGGTCCACGCTCGATTTGACGCCTCTCCATTTTCTAGTCCCAATGCCCGTAGGCGTTTTAAGCAGTCTCTAACTCACACTGTCCCACAAACCCTCGACTGATAAGAGTCGTGTCTCCGCTCAGTCTCGTGGGAATTGGACCGGCACATCTCGGTTGCCATGGTGACTGCTTGCGGGGAAGTCGTGAAGCACTTTGAGATGATGGGAATGGCATCACTGCTCTTTCCATGGGAATATAAGTGAATTTTTTGAGGGGTTTTCCAGTGTGGATTTACTTTTAATTGGCAGTGGTGAGGTAGAGGGATAGCTTTATTTTATTTTTATTTTTTATTTTTATTTTTAATTTAGTGATTTATGTGAGGGGTGTTTTAAAATTCTTTGTAAGGGGATTTACTGTGATTACAGTTACGGCTTATGATTGGTTATTTATAATTTACAGTGGTTAACCGGTTTTAGGTTAAACCTGACCATGATATACTGTATATATATACAGTATATATGGCGTCTAGTTTAACACTAGCTGCATTCAAAAAGATGTGTGTTAAGTGTGTTAAGTGTGTTGTGTTAAAAAAATGACGTCAGTTCC
>JAQFZP010002204.1:0-14633 GCA_034695745.1 Geophilus truncorum | reverse complement strand
CTTTTTCAAATCACTTGCTTCAAGTGGAAAAGCTAGTTCTTGGTGCAAGGAGTTTAAAAGATATCGCATGCATAGATATTGTATTACATCAAAACTATTGTAGATTCTACAATAGTTTTGATGTAATACAATATTGAAACTGTCAATTTTTTTTTTAATCATCCTATATAATCAGCCCTCTGAACCGAACAGATTGTCAAAGACCCACATTGCCTCAAATATTCAAAGAAAAGTCCTCTATTTCAAAAACAGTTTTTGTGTACCCAAGTGATGTCCAGATTATAGAGAATGTTTACTGTATCTACTAATTTCTTAGACAATGAAGACAACTGGTGGGTCCAAGATGTTAAAGATGTCGGATTGGCAAATTATGTTGGATTGAACACAGTTGGTATTGTGATAGGATTTGCCCTTCAGTACTTGTCGGATCAAAAAAGAACGACTCTTCGGCTTTTCTCTTGCTTAGAACAATCTCTACTGTCTATAGCTGATTGGTTTCAATGGTAAACTAGCACATTATCCTGCTTTGGTCATCATGCCAAGATTGATTATATTGTTTTATTTGCCTGGAGCCGTAAAGACATACAAATTACACAAAAACTAAACACCAAGTCACCCTTAGAGCCTTTGATAAGATATAAAGTAGAGATGCTAACAAAAAGGAAGGAAAGAAGTTTTGATCCTAATTCTGGTATTTTTCAAGTTGTATGTCTAATTTTATAGAATTTGTTAATTCAAGATTTGAGAAGGAGGAAAAGTGTAAAACATCAAATATATCCCCGTTATTAACCGCTCGGGCTGATACCCCCAATCAAGAATAATTAAGACAATAGGAATTAATAAACTCTCAAAAAAAAATATAATCCATAACAAAAAAAACTTAACACCAAAAAAACCACCAATAAATTAACCAAAAAAATATAAAAATAATTGCTTAAGATCGCCAGCGACTGCTGTGGCCATGCGCGACCTGTCACACGACATTATTTTACAAACATCCTTATACAAAGAAACGCCATGAAAGGCCAATTTAAATAGAATAAAGAACAAGACCCCTAAATCAGAAAATAAAGAAGTGAAAAACCAGTATCTTTTGATTTTACAATAAAAACACCCATCTCGCAGTCTACTAACGGGAAAAGCCACGAAACGGATAGGGCTTGGAGGTTTACCCCCTTCAAGACTTGAGACTGTCATGTGACAGGTCGCGAATGGCCAAAGTACTACTCGCTGGAAACTTTAAGCATCATTTACTCACTCACTTACTCACTGGTCCTCTAGCAAGATTTGAGTCTAAACAAAACAAATAATGGATTAGGCCTAAAAATAACAAGTCTTAATTTCGTTATGTTATGTTATATTAATCCTATAACTTACAATTCTTTAACATTTCACTTTTACATTAACGTGCTAGGAAAATAGGGGGAACTCCATACTATTAGCAGTAAATAGTCACATAACACTAAAACTATCACTTTCAGTAATATAACTTTCGTAATCCATAACACTTTAATATTTAATTCATATTAGAAAAATCCATAAGAGTAACCAGCCATCTTATCTGTTTTTATTAGATCATTAAACTATCTCATCCAAAAGATGTAAGAAAAAAACTAAAATTTTTATTTCTTACAAAGCAAAGAAAAATTTGAGATTCTGGATGTGATAAAACTAAAGATTTGATCCTGTTAGCATCCCTAATTGAAACACTACCAATAAAACAAAAACCCCTCAAAAGATTTGAATTAAATATTTATTCAAATTGCCCACTAGACCAAATTGCCAACCAAAGCAGGATAATGTTGTAAATGCAAAATGTACCATACTTTAAACTCTTTCTTTCTTTCTTTCTTTCTTTCATCTAGGTATTCCCCAATTGGCAAATGTTTTTTGCTCATAGAAGCTTTAGTAACATTTAATATAGAGAACAATCCCATGTTAAATCAATTATTCTTCTACACCTTTACAGTATTTTTAACCATAGCTCTTCACATGTTTGTAATAGTGCCTATTCATTTTTATGTTTTTACTGGGTTAAACCCTTTGTTAAATTTAAAAATAATGCCTGGAATAACTGTTCTCTATGGAGGTTTTACCACATCATCAAGGTATGTCAATTTATAAAATATAGTACCGTACCTTAATTTCAAATAAGTATTAAAATTTGCAATATACACAGTTTAGTTAGCATCCCAACCACTTTAAATTGGTTGGAGCATCATGTCAAAGTTGACACAACAACAGCTCGTCTTTTTACCATAATTGGTACCATTATCAATAAAGGTGGTGATGCAATCTGGATAACAGTGACAACTATTTTCCTATGCCAAGTTTCACGTTTCGAATTAAGTTTTGGGGCTGTAATCCTTATTTGGTATAATATACAGTACCTTCATCTATTTATTTTATATTACAGTATGATTTAAATTTTAGGCTGAATGGGTTTGTTCAGAGCATCTTAATTATACCTCTAACAACTGTGGTTGAATTAAAAGGAGTTGTTAGTGGTCTGTTATCAATTGGAGCTCCTTTGGAAGAATTTACAACCTTAAAAGACCAACTTATGTACATGGAAAAATTTATGTTTGTATTTATTTATTTATTTATTTATTTATTTATATATATACTCAATTTACATTATTTCCTATTCATTTAATTAACATTCTTAAAGAGATCGAATTCGAACTGCTGCAAATGTGTTTATGGATGCTATGGCTGTAATTGCATTGCACACTATTTTTCTAAAACATGACATGAATAAAGGACTGTTGACTTGGGAAGATATTGTACAGGAACAAGAAGATGAAAGATTGAAAAAAATGAAATTCAACAGTTTAACTGAAAGTGAAGATTCTGAGCAAGATGAATATGAAAAAGTTGAAGAAGTTGAAGAGAAAGAAGAGGATGATGAAGAAGAAGAAGAAGAAGACGACGACGACGACGACGACGACGACGACGAATATGAGGATGAGGAAGATGTTGAGAAAAAGAAACCAGAGCCCGAACTGGAATTATTAAGTGTTGTTTCATCAGAAACTGTAATCACGGAATAAAAAATTTTTCTTTTGTCTATTTATACTTTTTACTGTTAATTTTATTTCTATGTACTGCATATACTAGCAAGCAGCCCGTGCCACACGGGCTTTTTACTAAATTTGCTGTTTTTTTTTATATACATGACACCCCCTTCACACTTACACCCCCACTGTCTACCCTGCACACCTCACAACCACCCCTCACTCCTCACCCCACCCCCATCCTTACTCACACTTTCACCTCTTACTCATCCACACACATCTTCCCACTCTACACCCTACCCCCACATCTCACACCAAACTCCCACAACCACACCCAAAACTAAGATATTTGTTATTTATTACGTTTTAGTTGGTTACTGTATCCATAGCGCAACAAACAAACAAACAAACACTGCTGCAACAATGCCGACTGAGATTACACCTCACTTACTTCCGGAAAAAAGAGCAACATCCGTTCCAGAGACAAAAGATCATCTCTCTTTTATTATATAGATATTCCAATTATTCAACAAGATACTGTATTTATTACATTACCAATAAATAATAACTTCTAATAATGTATAATTCTATCACTTCTTTTACATTAAAATTAAAATCTGACTCTAGATGGCACCATTTTTAACAAACAACAACACTCTGGTGTCAAATCTTCATACCACTAATGTTAATAATACAGTTGAACTGGCATTCTTAAACAAGACTTATCAACTTTCAACATAATGACTGAAAAAATCGAAGATATCGAAGATGAAGTTGGTAAAGGTGGACTGGCTCTTAAAGTGCGAAAAGATTCTTTTTCCATGCTTGGCAAAAGTCATGATTCGAGATTGCAAAGTTCAGAAGAGTCCAGCTCTGAAAAAATGCAACAACGAAGAAAACGATCAAAAACTAGAAAGTACATCTTGAGATGTATTAAGAAATATTCCTTACTCCAATTAGAATTTATCAAACATAAGTCTTAAAAATTATAATAATTTTTTAATTTAGTTCATTTGTAAATAAAAGACAATGTTTAGATGAATACTGCAATTGGATTAAGAGTATTGTACTTTAAATCTTTATAAGTTTTATTTAATAATTTAAGTTTTAGATCTGTATTCTTCATTTCTGACGAACTGCAAAATAACCTTAACTACCAGACTGCAACAGAATTGTCAATTAAAAGGTAAAAAAAAAGTGTAAAGCCCAATAAATTATAAAAAGGTGTAGTGTACTGACTTTGGCTGTAAGTAAGAGTGTTTCATTCTCAGTCACCATTACATACGTAAATGTGTAAATGTTAACCTTTTAGATAGTTTGCAGTGTAGAGGGGAAACCAGGTGGCCCTGACCTGTTGGCTCACTCCTCCTGGTAAAGGCAATGAAAGTCAACAAGGACTATTTACCACAAAATTAATTTTTTTAATAAATCATAATATGCACTATACGCACTTCACTTTTACAAGCAGTTTCCGAGTTACAAACAAGTTCAGTTTTTCAGTTTGTTCGTAAGTAGAATTTTTACATAAGTCGTATGTACTGTTGACATTTAGTGTCAAATGGTCAAAACACAACGCAAACAACAGTTCTGTGACTACCAGATGGTGTTGTTCTCCCTCGAGCCGATGAACCGCTATAAAGTGCAGTGTTTTGAGCGTCGTGCAAAGAAGTTTTTAACTCGATTTTTTTTTTGTTTAAATAATTGGGTAGTTCGTAAGTACGAGCATTCGTAAGTTGGGAGTTTGTAACCTGGGTACTGCCTGTATATACCCATACATAAATCATATGTATTTTGCACTACTTACAAAAAATATTTAATGATTAGTTTGACATATTAGTGGTCTATATTTCCCATCAGACTATAGAGCTCTGGCAGTGTGGGGTATAATTTACACTTTTATAAATGTGCATCACAAGACTGACTTTATGCCTTAGAATGTGTAAATTGATTGTTATATTTCTGTGTGTTTAATTTCAAAGACGAGAATATGAAGATAAAGATGATTTCGATATTAGAATTGGTGACACAAAGGAACAACGACCGAAGCACTGTAAGTATCATCAAATCTCTTTTCCACTTCATTACCGTACTCTATTGTTTCACTTATTTCTTCAGCTGACTACTTACCTGTGACAATTGACTGGAACTTCAGCAATTCTCACACTATCAAGACTTACATCCAAAGCTTCATCATGAAAAATAAACAATTTTCCATTATTATATTTTCAATACTTTTGGGAACAATAATAGGCATCATTATCCACTCCTTGGAGATCAAGTTAAATGTTTTGGAACTTTACCTCGTTGCATTTCCAGGAATATTCTACGTCAAAGTTATGACTGGTTTATTAATGCCACTGATATCCACTACCATCATTTCTTCAATTGGCAAAATGGAATTTTCTTTAGACAGAAAACTTTTTCGACATTTCATATGTTTTGTCTTCGTTTCAACTGCATTGGCAATTGCATTGAGTGTTTTAATCATGTACCTGTTGTTACCTGGTCCCAGTTATGTAGCCAAAAGTGCACTACCTACAGTCATCGCCACAAAAAGTATTTGGGATTTGTTTTCAGAACTTTTAATTAGTATGCTGCCTAATAATGCAGCTAAAATATTTATAAATACGGTTTGCAGTACTTATAATTTAATGTTAATCATTTACTAATTAGGTTATTACTTCTTACATAGACTAATATTGAAATAGTGTATACTGGCCCTAAATTACCTGATAATTCTGATGAACAAGCAATTCTTTTAGGTATGGTATGATAAAAAAGATTTAATTTATAATAATTCTTATGTAAGTATATTTTATTTAATTGATATTTTAAAAACTGACACAAGCAAACCTAGCTTTTTTAGATAAAACACACACAAAAAACATAAGCAGCCTTTTCTATCTTAAGAAAGGACTTTTTTGTGGACTGGAAGTGGTACAAAATTTACGGTATATTAAATTCCGTGATTTCTGTGAAGCACAGGTTTTGTAACAGGTGTTTAGATTTGGGATTAAAGATAAAAGTTTTTACAAGAGAAAAAACTTTATTCGAAAGTACAAAGTAATTGTTTTGTATTTACTGTCTTCCTTATTGATGTCATCTCCCTGGTTTGGTGTCCCTTTGCCTCGGGTGCTTAACATTTGTTAAGATCTACCTTCTAATGTGATGCTAAACTCAACAACCAAGAAGCTTTTAACTTGTCTTGAACATTAGCCATTTCGATTATTGCTTTTGCGTCATTTGTAGTTGGTAATAGCACAGGTACACAGTAAAATATTAGTTTTTAAAGTTATTTCACAAAATGTCAATTATTTTGCTGCTTGAAAATACTTTATAAATACCATATTTTACCTTAAAATATCCTAATAATAAATATTACCAATTTAATCTTACTAAAATTGAAATTAAACTTCTATCGGTAGATTATGGTAAATTATCTTTAAAAGTTAATCTAAGATCTATTGAAAATACTGTACACAGATTTTTTCAAATTATAAGTAAAAGGCGTGCATAAAATACCGCGAAAATTAAGACACCGATTGGGATAAACCGCAAAAAACAAATCGCGAACAGTTAATTCAATGCCTTCCTTTTTAATTGTACATTATCCAGACTTTTTAGCAAAAATAAATTTTCAATTGCATATATTTTTAGGGAATCCTGATAATTGGACCCATTTTGTACTGTCGAGAAGACTTCCCAATTACATAGGACTGGTCACTGCAAGCATAACAATTGGATTTGTGCTTCAAATGCTGAAAACCCACACTGAAAATTTTTTCCCCATTGTAGACTGCTTAGAGCACATATTTATTGCTATTTTAAATTGGTTTAATTGGTAAGTATTCAAAAAATGAAATTAATTTCTTATTTCTTACTTCTTTTTGTACGATGAGGTATGCACCAATAGGAAAATTCTTTCTGTTTCTCGAAGCAGTTTTACAACTGAATTCTGGCCACAACGAAGTCTTAGGCCATGAATTGCCAAATTATGTTTTAGCATACTTTATCGCTATTGGCATTCATGTGTTTATCGTTATACCATTTTACGTTTGTCTCTCAACAAGACTAAATCCATGGCATTTCATAAAACAGGCTGCTAGTATTGAAGTCTTGTATACGAGTTTCTCTACATCTTCAAGGTACTGTCATCCTGCTTCACCAAATCGCTTAAATAACACAATTTTCAATAGTTTTGTAACCATTCCATCCACTCTACTTTGGTTGGAAAATGAGGTGAATGTCAGCACGATCGATTCACGATGTTTTATTCCGATCGGAGCCATCTTGAGCAAAAACGGTTCTGCAATTTGGTTTACGGTAACAGCAATTTTCATAATGCAAGCATTCAAACTAGAAATGAACTTCTGGACGCTTACAAACATTTGGTAAGCCATACTATAAAAATAGAAGTATAAATAAAAGTGTAAACTAAATTTTGTTTCAAGTAATAGTAAAGTACAAAACAAATCATTAGTAATAATTTTTACAACATCCGCCTCATATTTAAAAAATGTATTTTTTATATTTATATACTATAGTGATAAACGATTAATTGCAATATTTTCTTTAATTAATGCCCAATATCAGTTGATGCTAGACTGAGCACGAACCGTTACAATTTAATTTTTTTTTTTAATTTTATTTAATTTGTAATTTATTTAATTTGTAATTCATTTGTAATGAATGCAATGTAAACAGACTACCGTATTTTCTCGAATAACGCTTGAGTCGCAATTGGGGTTTTGGTCTCAATTAAGGTTCTCAAAAGTTTTAAAAAACAAAGTGAATCCTAAGAGTGTTTTAGCATTGTTTACTGCAACAACAATGCTAAAATTAGTCTTTAAAACAGATGATAAAATCGAAAAAATTTGGAAAAAATAAATTTGGCAAATAACGCCCCGCTCCCCCCCCCTACCCCCACCCAGCGCAATTTGAAAAAATATGGTACCATACGGTAAGTTTATTTTTATACCCAACTTGCACCTTTACTTTAGAGTTCACTGTAAGAGATCTTTTAAAAGGTAATTAATAAAATTACAAATCCATAGTCTAACTGCTTTGTTTGGAGCAATTGGAACATCACCAATATCTAATACAGCAGTTGAAATTTCTGCTCTGATCTATCCACTGATGTCAATGGGATTGAAACTAGATGAACTCAATGGTCTTACCAAATCTCTAAATGTCGTTGATGTATTTTTGTAAGTATAAAATAGACATTGTTTAAAAAAATATTCTATTTTAATATTTTTAGAGGTAGATTTCGCACTGTTGTAAACGTGTACGCAGACGTGGCTGGTATGATAGCCATACAGCAAATAAAAATGCAAGCAGTTTTAGCAGAAGACGATTTGCTAACTTGGGAAGAAATTATTCAGCAACAAGAAGCAGCGAAAAGGTTAAGTCAGAGACGACACGAATACGTAGCTCAACACCACGGGCTGAGACCAAGTAAAGTCGAAGAACTTTTAGTTACGAGTGTAACGTCACTAGATACTGAAATAAATTAAGTATTAAATTTATATTTACAAATGAAATTTTATCTGAAGGTCTAAATACATTGTTTGTATAATCATGGCCAGCAAATATATAAATTAAAAAAAAATAATTTGACTTGAAATTGTTACATTTTGCAATTTAGTTCATACACAAATCATTTATTACGAACACTTCAATTGTGGCAAATAAAACCAGCTTTTGTTGTACAGTCCATAAAACTCGAGCCAAATTTAGGGAGAAGATGGACAACAGTGCAGTTAGTGTCAATTTCAAGTTCATCACTGCAAAATTTTAACATTATAAAAAAAATCTCCGGTTAAAAATTGACTTCTTACATTTCCCGTTTGAAGTCGTCTTCCTTCGAGCTTCCAGTTTTCTCCACATACCACAACAAGTAGTCAGTCGCAGAGAAACGTCTGATCAGATGGTGGGCGATAAACAGGCGGTGACTGGCAATGTTCACTGATGCCAAATCTGCCATGTACCTTCTACAATTGACCCGTGCTTCTCTCTCGGTCACTTGGGTGGCGTTAAAAAGGTAGCATCCAAATCCATCTGAAACCCAACCTGGGGTGCATTTGGACTCACGATACCCTCGGGGGGCAATTCTTGTCTCCAACCCATCGTCGCTCATCAGAGCATTTAGTTTGTTTACATGAGATAACATGACAGTTTCCACAGGAGGACCTGCAGATAAAAACCGTGTAACTTGGTAATTAAATGTCAATTTTTCGCTAACTTTATAATTATCACTAAGGGGTGGAAAGTTTATGTCCAAAAAATCATGAAAATATTCGCATACAGTACGTATTCCCAAAAAATCTTCAAAATATTCTGACAAGTTTCGAAATATTCCAAAATATTGTAGCTTAAAAAAACGAGTTTTAATATTTTCTGCACTAAATAATGTTCTGTTTGTATGAAGAAATAGTTTACAGTGAAAAAAAAAAAAAAAAACTTTGTTGTATGTTTCGTAAAGTGTCGAGTGATACACTAATCGCTCAATATTGATAGGGAGATAAAATTTGAGACATGACAATTCTTGAGAATGTCGCCTCTTTATCAATATCGGGATATCGTCTCGTCTATGAAATTTTAAGACGAGATCGAGACATTTCGAGACGAGATAGAAACCCTAATCAACCTTCCAAATATTCCTTAACCTACCAAATATGAATCCATACGATTTTTAAAAATGAGTTATTTTAAGTCTTAATGACCCACTTTGCGCTTATTTGCAGTATATTTGTTAGCATTTAAAAAAAAGTACGGTATGTTTTTACGTAATTTTTCTTTATCACATTCCACCAACCTGTTACGGTGCACAAAAAGCATGTTTTCAACGGGCAGTGCTCATCGACATACTTGAACTGATTTTTCTCATGAATTACTACGCAGTGTCTCGACATGCTACGAACACGATCATGTTCGAAAGATCCGTAGTCCACTTCTTCATCATCAACAGTGTCGTAGAAGCGTTTGTTGTTCACCAACCCAACATAGGTTGAGGGGCATTCATTAGAGAATGATGCAATCTTCATTACGGCTTTGATTAATTCCTGCAACACTCTTTGGCTTTTGACAGAAGCAATTTTGCCACCCAGTGCTTCGCATTCTTTCTTCATGAACGCATAGTCTCCTTTGGGAGCCGAGGTGGCCAAGTAGCAGGTTGCTTGGAAGTCAGGACACACTTGCATGGGGTTGGTATTGCTGGCTAATATAAATATTTGATAATAATTTAAAGTGATAATGTCACAATTTTTTTTTTCTGCTTTTGTGTGAGAGCTTGTAAAAATATTTATAGTTTAATTCATAAAATTTATTTTTTTTGCAGAAATTTATTTAAAATTTCTAAGTTTGGTTTGAAAAGGAAGTCTTGACCTTATTTTCAGTTGTGACGTAATAACTTGAAACGTCATTACAAATTTAACAACAGATGGTGTTAGTTAATTGGAATTAAAAAAACACAGCAAGAGGCGAGACAAGGGATTAGTCCCACACTCTCATTATGTCGTCATGACTTCGCAGACCTGTTTACATTTTGTTTTTCCAGTCACAATTTTTAAAGATGAAATTATGGCATAAAAACAAAAAAATTAAAAAAAAAAATTTAAAAAAATTATGGTTTTTAAAATTTTGATGAGGATTCGACTTTTACCAAAATTAAAAAAAAAAAAAAAAAACGTGACACTATCACTTTAAAATATTGTAAACTTCAAAATTCAATAATTACCATTAACTTCACAAACAGCGCAAAAACGTACTCCGCCAGTGCACAAAACATTTTGCAAACCGGGTTTGGGACTGAATCGTATTGCGGCACAATGTTCACGACCCTCATTCAGAGATGACCACATCGACGACAGGGCACTGACGTATTCTCCATCGTCACCTTCAACATCCATACGCCATTGTTTGTCGATATTTTCTCTAAGTCCAACGAAAGCCTTGTGGTTACAAGCCACATCGAAAGACCTTTCTTCTTTCAGCATTAACTTGATGTGCTCCAGCTCTGAGTCATTGCGAGGCACTGTCAACTCACTGTCCATGTGGATGCAGTAACTGTGCGCATCGGTAAAATTCTGGGGCCGATTGACTAAGTAGGCTTTTAAAAAGAAATTAAAAAATTAACAATTGTAAATTAATCCCAGTAATATTTTAATATTAGTCTAAAATATGATAAATCATGATTTTTTTTTTTTAATATTGGTTCGGTGTTTTGATTTTTGTTCAACATTTGGAAGCCAATATTGACCTAACAAAGGTCCAAATAAGTTAACAGTTCAATATTGGAGCAATATTGGCAGCCAAGATTTAACCTAGGGATTGCCACCGGTTTTTACCTGTATTTTGGCACTTTTTTAGCTGTTAGGAAGAGATACGTAATAAAAACGTGATTTCTTTGTAATTCACGTTTTTATTACGTTTCTACGCAATCGTTTCTGCAGAAAAAAAGAATCAAATGTTTCACTCATCAAAAACTGCGACAATTTCTTATGCTTAGAATATTTTTAAACGTTTATTTCACTTGGACGAGGAGGAGGAGGAGAAACAAAGTAACGAGAATAACGTAGCTATTGTTACTAAAATGCCAAATGGAAAATCGCAAAAGAAAGTTCTACAAAAATTAATTTCCATTTCTGTAGCTGAGGTACCAGTAACATTATTAAAACAAATATACGTTTTTCAGAAAGTTTTCACTGTTTGAATAAAAAAAACCTTGAATCGCTTTGGAGTGCTTTACTGGCAATAACGCCAACATCAATCGAATCTAAACGAACTTTCTCAATTGCATAGAATTTTTGTACAAAAATTCTATGTTAATTATCTGACCAGTCTCTTCACGTTCTAGTATTTTTAAAGTATTACTTATTTCTTAAAGTTTGTACAGTGCCGCATAACGATTTTTTAAATTCCAGTATTTGGGCAATCCTTAAATTTAACCAAAGCCAGCCAAGAGTGGGCCAATAAAAATGCTACCACTTAAACTACTACAAGTATCTTACTGCATGTTCCTCTGCTGACTACTACCCAATTGGCACTGTTAGAGCATTTTATAGTCATGAAATCAATCTTTCCCAAAGCTGTTGCGCACCAATACTTGACTTCTAGTCCAGCGATTAGTGATTTGCCATCCCAATTGTATTGAATTGGTTGTGGATAGAAAATTGGACGACCACAAACTAGTAAAAAAAATTATAGAAAAATCATTATTTTTTCTAAATTTCTAATAATGGTATAAACATGCAGCAGTTTTCCTTTGTGTCTGTAATCATCTGCCAGTGGTAGCTTTTGGAACACAGCACCGTGCGCATGATCCTTGCTCCAGGTGCATCGTTACAGAAAAATCGCACTTGAGTTCCCACATCGCGGGTTTTGTTATCCCAGTCGCTGGGAATGCGCTCGGCCGACGGCCAGGGATTTTTCAAACAGCGTCGAAGTTGCGATACTAAAATTTACAATTTGTTTGAGTTCTGTTAAAATGAGTGCTGAAAATCTTACAGTCGTTGCAAGATTCGGTTTTCTTGTAAGTCACTTTCCAAATAAACTCTGAGCAAATCATCATGACCATCCGGTCTTGTTCGGGGTCGTTTTTACATCTGTATTCGACGATG
Source organism: Geophilus truncorum (assembly GCA_034695745.1). NCBI lineage: Eukaryota > Metazoa > Arthropoda > Chilopoda > Geophilomorpha > Geophilidae > Geophilus > Geophilus truncorum. The sequence goes on along the minus strand of JAQFZP010002204.1, from coordinate 1,996 downwards.
GACCCAATCGTTCGTGACTGCCCGTCCCAAATTCGAGTCATGCCTTGCATTTCTGGAGGATCGTCTTGGCACACGAGAGAATTTGCTGGCGCCAAGTGACCTATAGAAAATACTAACATTGAAGTCTGATGATACCACTTCCTATTTGATTTAAGCGTTTCAATTTGTGGATAATTAAGTACGGTATTGTATATGTGAAATTAAACAGAACTGAAGAAACAAAATGGGACCATAATTTGGAGCGAATTAAAAAGCAACTTGCCGTATCATATAAAATTCAATAATGCTATAACTCAACGTCTAGAATGTTTACGAGAAAATCTAAAAGTTTTTAGGTTCTGAGTCAAACGAAAGTTGCTTTTTCTCCCACTCCGAATAACTAATGCTACACTTCACCGTCTGACACTCTCGCTTCACAGAGTCCAGATTTCTTCATGACTGTTTTCCACTCGCCGCTGATACAGTCGACAATCTGCACTATTTCACGACTGCCTTCCATGTTGCATTTGTAATTGACCACAAGACCGGAGTATCTCTTGTATCCATCCCAATCAGCCACCAGACCTGGGGTTTTTGGAGGCTCTCCGGCACATATAAAGTAGGCTAATACATAAATAAAAAATAAATACATAAATATGGTACCTACTGAAAGAACTTTATTAAAAAAATGTTACTTTCATAGATATAATATCCAGCCGGAATAGAAATGAGCAGAATGACTATAATTGTGAGACAGAAGCAGCAAAGGATTGCGAAGAAAATCGATCTTTCTTGTTTGTTGTCCATTCTAAGTAAACAAAAACTCAAACAAAACGAAAACGTACATAAAATACGTTTAAAAATCAATCTAGACTACAATACAAACGTAGAATTAATGTATTACTGGCATTGAATTCGAGTTTTAAAGCTGCTAATTCCAAACGAGGCACACAAGAAGAACACCAACACAACAAACTACCGCCAAATTACGTTTGCATTGTTTAGAAATTATTATGTCATTATGGAAGCAAAAAACACCAAGTAAAATCGCGACTTTGCCAACAGAGAGAACTACCGTAGTGTTTCAAATTTACTCGAAAATAAAACCTTCAGAATAGCATTTTGCAATACATTCCTAATACTCAAGGAATTCCGAGACCATTACAAATAGTTATAGACTAATACAAGTATACTGTATAAAATTTTCAAAAATTACAATTTTTTTAAAAATTCCTTTAAAAAATAATCATAACCGAGTTCATCGTACCTGAAGATGAAGAGTGAATTTGACCACACCGAAATATTAGTTATTTTTCCAAATTTAACAAGTGCCAAAGCACTTGTAATTATTTTATGCATTAATATCTATCCTATAATACAAACAACTCTTAAAATTGGCAATTATCAAATAACCACAATATTATGAAAATTACACAATCTTAAACCATTACATAATCTTTAAATATTGTAGTATACACACTCAATTTGCGAAATATATCTGTTAAAAAAAAAAAAAATTTAAGTAAAACTGAAAAGCACAAATAAAATATCGATAAAAATGTTTACCTATTAATTTGATTTTATATTCCGTGTTGCGAAAAAATTTATCGACGCTATGTTGAAAACTTGATGACAGTTTTACTAGTCACAATTTGAATCCCTATATTGTATAACAAAGGACAGCACCACCTATAGAGACAAATCTTCAATTACAAAATGATAAAATCCTACATCTATATAATAAAAGAAAAAGTTTCGCAGGGTTCTGTTTCCGTCACGGAATTTGTAATCGGCAGCGGATGGAGTTGTTGCAGCAGTTTGTTTGTTTGTTGCTATGCGCGGTGCTTTTAACACTAGCAACCACGCAGCCATTTATCTCAGATGACTCCAAAGTCGAAACACCACCATTCACTGGACCACCACACCCAAACCGACACCTTCCAACACCCAACCATCAACGAAGAACTGAAGAGGCTGAAACTACACAACACTAAAAATAAAAGAGAACAACAACACA